>JAODAL010034290.1:0-44452 GCA_025379985.1 Phyllomedusa bahiana
ACCCAAAAAAGATTTTTTTTTTCCCCCAGTAGGGGCACTGTAAAATGCACCCTTTAAAAAAGAAAACATCTTAACCTCAAAAAAAAACGCCAAATGCCCTTTCGTGGAAAAAATGAAAAAATTTTGGGCACTTTTAAAGGCAGGGATTGAAAAACGTGAGCAAAAGTTATTTTCCGTTTAAAAAAAAGGGGGAAATTTGATAAAAATGACAATGATAATCCTGATTATTAAAAAACTTTTTTTAAGGTTGAAAATTTTATTTTTTTTTTTTTCCATTGCATCCATGTTTTCTTTGCCCGAAATTAGATTTCCCCCCGCCAAAAAGCCTCCAAATTTACTTCAATTTTTCCCCTTTGAATAAGGGGTTTTTTAATAAACCAGTTGTCAGGGGTCCCGAGCCCAAACCCCGTGCCCCCCCCGTCCCCGTGAACCGGGGCGAGTGGCCCCCCGGGCCCGCATAAGGGGCGGCGGGCGACTCGCCCCCCTGACGCCAGTCCACTTACCGCACCTCGCCCCCTGCTCCTTGTTTTTGTCGGCTGCCGGGCGCGGGGTCCCCGCCTCCTTTAAGATTTAAAGGGCCGCGCCCCGGTAATTTGGGTTTTGCTGGCCGCTCCCCCTTTAAATTTTGGCTCCACCCCCAACATACCCTTGCCGAGCCCATAGGCCGTACCTATGTAGGAACCCTTCTAAAATTTCCGGTTTCCCTTTCCCCGTGTACCAGTCCCTTTGCGCCCGTCCACTAAAACCCTTTGCGCCTGCCCTAAATTTCGGGCCTGCCCCGATACGAGTTCGTCTGCCGATTCTGTACCGCTTTTCACCTGGGGTACCACAAGGCAATTTTTCATCGGGGGGTAGGACGTGGTTTGGAATCCGCCGAGCAAGTCCATCTCCTTTGCGGTGGGCTCTGGTGAAAACGGGGACCCATTGGCTTGTTGGCCCTACCAGTGCCGGGGTGGCCAGTGGATCCACAGTCCCAATGTTTTTTTGACTGGGCCCAGGATCCCGCCAAGGTCCCGATCCCCATGTTCCCGACCTCACCACCCATGGTCCCCAGCAGACTCAGCAATTCGCAACAATCAGCACTGCATCACTGTCCAAGATGGCCGAAATTCTTCTCCCCCAGCCTCGCCAGCCACAGTCCGTCCGAGGTTATGTCTTCGGCTGCTGTGGCGTCCGTCGGGTCCAAAACTCCGATTATCGCTTGCGACGAAATTTGATGGGACCCCCCAAACAGCAGGGGTTTTATACTCAACTCCTTGCACGTGGGGAAATCATGGCAACATTTCCTACCGAAAAACTCCAAGATGGCTTTTGGGGTCATCTCCTCTTGGGAAAGCCCTGCCTGGGCCACTCCCCCTTTGGGACAGAAGCGACCCATGAAAATCCAAATTCCCCTTTCCCGGGAGATTTTTATCAAGTCTTCGGGAACCGACGCTGCCTCCAAGCCGAGACGGCTTTCTGAAACGCGACAAGGGGACTCCCCATTTGGGGTTTCGCGGTGAGTTTCCGTCTTTCCTGGAAAAATCTCCTGGGAACGAGGGGGGCCCCGTGCGCCACTTTCAAAAAGGTGAAATTTATCCACGGCCTCCCGCATCGACGTGCGTTTTCGTGGAGGCGGAGGGAACTCGCAAGAGCACAAGCCCTTCCATAACCAGTCTGGCCCTGGTGTTTTCCCGAGACCTCATTTGCCCCACTTTGTGCTTTCTTCGGATTGTTCCCCCGTCCAGAAAAGCCCAACTAGGGCCCCGTGGGAGAGGGCCCGGGCCCGATAGTCCTCCCCGCTTGACCATGTTCGAACGGGTGGTGACTGGGTCCGGAGTGCAAGTCCAAGTTCCCGCTTTTCTGGATTCGGGGTCCGCCGGGAATTTTATGGATGCAGCCTTGGTGACGAAGCTTCGTCTGCCGCTGACTCGCCTTAAGAAGCCGCTGGCCATTTCTTCCGTAAGCGGAGAACTCCTGAGGGACTCCATCCAATTCCGCACAGAGCCGGTGTTCCTGCATGTCGGGGCGTTACACAAAGAGAAGATCGTGTTCTATGTGCTTCCACGCTCCTCTTCAGTGATCCTGTTGGGGGTGCCATGGCTGCAGTATCATGCCCCTATGCTGGACTGGAAAATGGGCGAAGTAACGCGTTGGGGACCAGACTGTCACTCCCGTTGTCTGGTAGCACCTCGCCCGGTGCCACCCCCCTCTCCATCGTCGCCTCCGGAACCTCTGCCAGCCCTGCCTGCGGAATATCAAGACTTCACGGATGTGTTCTCCGAAAAACAGGTGGAGAGGCTGCCCCCTTATCGGCCGTACAATTGCCCTATTGACTTGCTGCCTGGTATGAGTTCTCCCCGGAGTAGGGTCTATCCATTGTCGGTCCCCGAGACTGAGGCCATGTCGGCCTATATCCAAGAAAACCTCAAGAAGGGCTTCATTCGTAAGTCCACTTCCCCAGCCGGAGCGGGATTTTTCTTTGTGGCAGTCTTCCAGGAGTTAGTAAATTTAGATTTTCCGGGACCTCCATGTACTCCTGGGGTCAATTGTATACCTGGATGACATTTTGGTCTTCTCCACGGACGTGAAGACCCACCGTCTGCATGTGCGACAGGTCCTTAGACGGCTGTGGGAAAACCGTTTATACGCCAAGCTGGAGAAGTGCCGGTTCCATCAAATCAGTCTGCCCTTCCTCGGCTTTATTATTTCAGACAAGGGAATCCAAATGGACCCAGCCAAACTGTCCGCCGTTTTGCAGTGGCCTCGTCCAGTTGGCCTTTGTGCCATACAGCGCTTCTTAGGCTTCGCCAACTACTACCGCCAGTTCATCCCCCACTTCTCCTCGGTGGTAGCTCCTAATGTGGCTCTTACTAAGAAGTCTGGCAACCCGAAGCAGTGGCCACAAGCGGCTGAAGAAGCATTCTCCCAGCTTAAAGCGGCATTCGCCCGGGCTCCTGTCTTATCGCGACCCGACACCGAAAAACCCTTTTTCCTGGAGGTTGATGCTTCAGCAGTAGGAGCAGGGGCAGTGCTTACTCAGCGAGATCCCAAAGGCAAAGTCGTCACGTGTGGATTTTTCTCCAAGACATTTTCTCCTGCCGAGAAGAACTACACGATTGGGGACCGCGAGCTCTTAGCTATTAAGCTTGCCCTGGAGGAATGGCATCATCTTCTGGAGGGAGCTCGGCATACGGTCACGATCTACTCGGACCACAAGAACCTCGCGTACCTTCAGACGGCTCAGCGCCTTAACCCTCGGCAAGCCCGCTGGTCTCTCTTCTTCTCCCATTTCAATTTTACCATCCATTTCCAGCCCGCTGAAAAGAATATTAAGGCCGATGCTCTGTCCCGCGCCTCTGACGTTTTAGATGAGGAGCCACAGCTATGTCATATCATTCCTCCGGAATGTCTGATTTCTGCGGCCCCTGTGGATCTCCGTCAGGTACCTCCAGGCAAGAGCTATGTACGTCCTGCGCTTCGGCAGAAAATTTTGCATTGGGGACACTGTTCTCGGATAGCCGGCCATCCTGGAGTGCGAAAGACGGGTCAGCTTATAGCCCACTACTACTGGTGGCCTGAGCTCGTCAAGGATGTCAAAGACTTTGTCAAGTCATGTCCTACCTGTGCTCGTAACAAGACGTCCCATCTCAAACCCGCGGGGCTACTCCTGCCATTGCCCATTCCGGACCGGCCATGGTCTGATATAGCCATGGATTTTATCACGGATCTTCCTCCTTCTGCCGGCAATACGGTCATATGGGTTGTCACGGACCGTTTCTCGAAAATGTCACATTTTGTCCCTCTACCTGGGTTGCCCCCCCTGCTCCTCGCCTCGCAACTTTGTTTTTTCAACATATCTTTCGCCTGCATGGTCTTCCACGACACATTGTTTCGGATGGGGGGAGTCGGTTGTGTCCCCGATTTCTGGCTTTCCCCCCGTGCCCAGTTGAAGGTAATTTTGGACTTTTCTAGGCCCCCATCCTCAATCAAAAATGGGCAGGTGGAGGGTAACCAGATCCTGGGAAAAAACCCTATGCCCTTTCGTATGCTCGAAGGACGATGGTCCAGCTTGCTGTCCTGGGCGGAATTTTCTAAACTTCCTGGTTTCCCGGTCAAACGGGGCCCTCCCCTTCTTCGTGGTGTATGGACAACATCCCCCCCTCCCCCCACTATCATCGGCTTCAGAGTTCTGCCTTGGACATGTGGTGGGGGATCAAAAGGGCCATTTGGGAAGGGGAACGTTGCATTCTTAGTTGGGCCTCCGCTTAATGGGAATAGGCAGACAAAAATAGGATAACCCCCGTCGGGGGGCGGGGGTGGACGCGGATGTAGTTGGGCACACGCTAAGAGCTCCTCCCCTGCCAGTTCCATCGGCCCAAAAAAACCAAACCAAAAACCCCCAACCCGAAAGAAAGTGCTACCTTGTCAGGAAGTGAGGTACACGCGACCCCTTTTTGCCCCGGTCCGAAGGTCTGTCGGGCCGAAAAAGGAGCGCCGAAACCCTGCCATAAGGCCTCCCTTCCGGGGGCCCATTACCCCACGAGGCCCGAGAGGGGATGCCCCCTCTGAAGACCCGCCCGGGTTCCAATCTCCCCCGGGGGGGGGGCGCAGCACGTTTCCCCCAGTGAGGGCGAGCCTTTTCCTTGCTCCTGTGCGGTACTCTGCAGGCCTGTCAGTACGGCTTCCCACCGGCAGTCAGTAAACCGAGCGCCGGCGCGACCCCTGCTGTAAGCAGCGATGTCGCTGTTAACGTTCCACCCGGGGCCGTCCGAGTCCAACAGGAATCCCTCGTGTTTATTAACCCCTGGAATCCCGCCCCCACCTGCATCTGCACAGTGAAAGGGCATTCTGTGTTCGGCCCCCGGTTCTAACCCTCAGTGTCTCTTCTGCAAAGACTTTAAAACCCGTGCTTTTTTAGCTCTCTGCAATATTTTAAGTTTAACCCTCAAGATGGATGAAGTTTATAGACCAGTAAAAATTTTTTTTACTAGTCCACCACTACTGTGCACAAACAGTTTTTCACTCAACCCCTCCCGATATTCCCCAGTATACTGTACGAAATTTCCCCAAAAAATCTCAGTTCCTACTTCACTAGATCTGTAAATTTACCCCTGCCTGTGTCTCAGACCCTCCACCTGCTCTCCCCCCCCAAAAAAAAAAAAAATCTGCCACTTGACACTTTATTTTTCTTAATCCCCTCAGTAAAGTCCTGCCACCTCACAAGGGGGTTTACAACTCCTTTGTGGAGTTTACATTGTTAATTTGGGGGTCTTGGGGGGGGAAAAATAGTGGGAATGAACATAAATGGTTTGGGAGCCCCCTCCCCCAACCCCTGTATACGCTCTTAGCAGGTATTTTATTTCCTCTGAGGTTAACTAGCTCACCATGGGAGGCAAAGTAAGAAAAATCAAAAATTTAACGTAAGCTCCCTGAATTTTTTTTAAACTACTAACCCGCAGCAGTTCCTCACTAAAAGGGTTTGCAATATCCATCCCCTCCAGTCCGTCTTTCCAGAGCAGGTCAGTGGATCTTGGACAACAAGACCCCCTCGAAAAAGCATCACCTCTGACAGCTTCTACACTGCAAAACAACTGTTCTCCTCCTTCCGCACTACGATTCCAATCGGGCATGAAGCATATGATGTCTGTACTAAACAGGACTTCCACACTCTCGCTTCAGAATCCGGACAACCATAGAATCCAAAAATGGCAGGAATCAGAATTTGCGAATTCGACTTACACCTTGGATTGACCGCCAACAATTGCTCTTGAGAGAAGTCAAGGTCTTCTCTAACAAAGTTCTTTACCTGGATAGAACACGGTCAAGATGCTAACACGTCAGGATCGGAGGATCGGGAGACGGTCACTCCGGAACAACTCAAATCATTATCTAACGGACCTTATGGCTTTGTCTCTCCCACATAATTCTAACAAGATCTGGTTATTGACAGGGATTCACAAGAATCCCTAAGCCAACAAAACCTCCCGCAGCATGTCCCGAGGATACCATTGCACGTATCCACTTTTTCCCATATAGAAGAGGAATTTCTTCGGGCGCTACGCAAGGCTGACTCTCTACCAGAACGTTTCCAGGCTATCTCAATTTTGTCGACCCTACTCCGCAGCAACTATGGGGGATTTGGGCGGGACACACAGGAGTTCCAGCCATACACAAAAATCACTTTGAGACCAAGAAATTAATTTTACCAAATGGGGCTTCCCCAGTATAAACTTATAATTACAAAGGAGGCACCTCAATATGTTTGTAATATCAGAAGAACGCCCAAGCACACTCTTGAGATCGTGGATGGGAACTCTTAGCCACCCGGAGCTACCCTCCTCTGAAATAAACAGCCGGGGGACAATAGATAATTACAACATCTGTGGTCAGACCAAAGACATTCTAGATCTTCGCTCAAAATCTTCGGAATAGACTCAAAGCCGTATCCCTTTATATACTTTTTAAATTGTATGATGTAACTGGCATTATGAGCATTAGTGCTCTATCTCTGCCACTTTTGCCTTCTTTTACAAGGTTCACCAAGGCAGGACTTGTCCCCTCTGTGTTCCTCCTTGAAGGAATGACTCTTTATTGTATTGTTTTGTTTTCATCTTTTTCATGTTGGTGGTTTTCTTTGTGTTACACGTGATTTTATATTCTTTTATTTTGAGATTTGTCATTGCTCTGCAAGGAGATGCCACGGTAAATATTATCGTTAATACGTTGCTGCTCTCAACCCATTTTAATTTGATGCTTTATGTCTTTAAAATTTAGTACTTACAATGTTAAGGTGTTAAATTCTCCATTTAGCACTTCCCTGTTATGGAAAGATGGCAACAAATCTAATGCTGACATTATTTTGCGTACAAGAGACGCAGTTATTGTCCCAGGAGCGCAACTAGGCTGAAAAACATAAGGTTTCCGCTCATATTTCAAGCACACGCAGCGAAAAGAAAGGAGGGTTGCAATTTAATTAAAAATTCAGTTCTCTTTCACTCTACCCACCAGATTTATAGATTAGAGGGCAGTTACATTATTTTGATTTGTGATTATCAACTCCCAGCCCTATACTCTGGTTAATTATACTAACCTACGAGAATACAAATTCTGTTTATCGTAAGGTTCTTGCACCGCGAAAAACTGGAAAGGAAGGTGGACTGGGCTTATTTTGCTGGTGATTTCAATTATAGTAGTGGACAACGTATTATATAGATCCCGTTCGAGAGGTATAAGCCCATCAGGGACCTCGAGCCCTCTTGTTAAAAGAAGAGTTTCAGAACTTGGCGGGTGGTACCTAGCATACACAGGAAAAAGACCTCACCTTTTACTCGAACTCTAAAACAAGTATATCTCACAAATTTATTTTTTCTTACTAGACAAAATTCTACTACTCATCTTATATCTCAGAAATAGGAATTATCACTGTGGTCTGACCAATGGCCCACTGTAGACTTGGACTCTCGCAACACCTCTCATATCCAATCCCAAGTAAAATCTCTTTGGACAGGTTATAATAATTTCATCCTTAAAAAAGACTGACAATGTTAGTTTCTGAGAATACACCTCACCGTGTTTACTTTCACTTTAACAACGCCATCCGCCCCTTCCCCCTCCGTCTTGTGGGGTGCCCATAAGGCATACATACACAGTGTGCTCATCCAATTAGCGAGCCGTGCCAAAAAGGAATATCAGGCCACTTCAACAATATTACTATCTAGTATTCAAATTTTGGAAGCAGACTTAAAGCCAACCCCTCCCAACTTAAGAATCTAACTAAACCTCCTTAAGAAACGACCTTCGGGTCCTGTACCATTCCGGACAGTTACGAATTCCACCTTGCTGAAAACTAAGTGGAGAATTTTTCAACACAGGGTGGATAGACATTCTAAATGCTAGCCAAACCGAATTAAGGTTCAGCATGCCAGATCCAAAATTTCCCACTTGTCCTCGTCAGGGTACCTAAATTATCCAATCCAATAGACATTGCAGAAACAATTTGGCCTCTTATTATCGTGACTTTTTTAATCTCCTGGACTCAGAAAGTATTTATCCTCCTCTGCGTCTGATATTAACAAATTCCTATCCTCCATCATCGTTGCAACCTTATCCTTCTCGCAGATGGAAACATAGAATATCTATCTCTTCAATCCGAGGTGGAAACAAGTTATCCAGAAGTAGCAAGTTACACAATAAGCCCCAGCAACCTGACAGGTTAATTCACAAATGAATACTACCAACTTTTTTCGATCTTCTCTCCCCACTAACTAAACTTTGTAATGACATCAGCCATCTCTAAAGACCCCCGAAAGAAATATTAAAAAGCCATTATTACTACAATCCCGAAACTGGTAAAATCAACAAGTTAATACATCCAATTACAGACCAATCTCGCTCCTGTGTGAACCACGGACATTAAAATTATGCAAAAATACTTGCAACCCGCCTTAATGCCGTCCTGCCTTCTCTCATTCACCAAGACCTGACTGGCTTTGTAAGGGTAGTTGAAGACAGGCAAGAGATGCAACACGTCAGGTCTGTTAGACTTGACAGAGATGCTGCTCTGTTCAAGCACAAGATAATCGCCTTTCTATAGTTAGATGCTGAAAAATGATTAGATAGGGTAAATGGCATAACATCAAATTTTCGTAATTGGTAAATTCGGCATTAATGGTTTCTTATCTGACTTGCCAAAACTGTCCCTCACATAAAAACTGTCGGCTGCAGTCCTTAATGCCGGATTCATTATTTCCTCATTTGATTTATCCAATGGTACACGACAAGGTTGCCCACTCTCTCCGCTAATCTATGTATTATATGTTGAGCCCCTTGTGAGCCAAATTAGACCAAGACCCCTCAATATTCGGGGATACTAGCAAATAAGACTAATCAGAAAATAAGTCTCTATGCAGACGATATAATGTTAATAGTCTCAAATCCTTGTTCCTCGCTCCCCAAGATTTTGGAGACACTTGAGGTCTTTTCTAAGGTTTCTTACTATAAATTGAACACATCTAAATCTTCTATCATCCCTATAACAAACCCGGATTCCCAATCGACTTCTCTGGAACCTTTCGGCTTCAAACTGGAAAATCATGCAGTTGACTATTTGGGTATTACACTCACTCCATCACCCCACACCACCATAGATTTAAATTATAAATCACTTATCGACGAACTAGATGAAGAAATTAAGCGTCTTAACACACTTCACCTTTCTTGGTTGACTAGAATTAATGCTTTCAAAATGTCTCTGTTTCCCAAATTTGTTTATCTATATAGGGCGATTCCATATATCATTCCCAAAATACTCATTCTCCAAATCCAAAAACTTTTCTCTGCTTTTATCTGGTGCGGAAAGACACCTAGAGTCAAACGTGATCTCCTTTATCTCAGAGCCTAGGAAGGAGGTCTGGCTTGCCCAAATTTCCTGGCCTATAATGCAGCTACCCTACTCGAACAGGTTTTCTACATCTGGAATGAATCTAATTTCACTTTATGGTCCCAAATCGAATCCCACTCCTTTACACCATGCTCACTAATACACCACCTTAAAACCTCGTTGCTTGGAGCCCCCCTACCAACCTCCCTGCTCAAATCGGTCTCTGACTTACTTACAGTGTGGGCAGCATATGTCTTACCAAAATCCTGGATATACTTGACCAGGAAAGATATCCCTCTAAATCTCCTAAGCTGTTGGTCGGACTCCCTTTCGCTCCATTCATGGCAAGAACGAGGTGTCCACACAGTCGACCAGCTCTATGAGGACAATGTTCTCCTTCCATTTACTAGTATCTTAACCGTCTTTTCTCTTCCCCGTTCGTCATTTTTCCAATTCCTACAAATCAGACATATCCTCCATTGTGTGAAATGGCCCATCTCCCCCTCCAAACCCTCTGACTTCCACAACTTCCTCATGAAGAAAAAAGGCTTTGAAAAAGGTACTTCTTTGGTGTATCAGAGCATACAAGCGGATGGATCTAATTCCAAAACCCACACCATGATAAAGTGGGAAAAAGAGCTATCCTCTACATTTTCCAGAGAACAGTGGATTAAAGCTCAAATCATTCCCACTTCTTCGTCAAAGTGTATAAACCACAAAAAAACCATGCTCAAAATACACTTTAGATGGTACCTCCCTCCCTCTCGTTTAGTTAAAATGTTCCCTGGCTCGTCAGACTTATGTTGGAGGGGGTGTGGCCAACAAGGTACTATGTTGCATGTTTGGTGGGGCGGCCCAGTTATCCAGAAATTCTGGACCCTGATTTCTTCTCTCCTTGTTAATGTTACTGGTCTTTCTCTAATTTTAACACCAGAACTCACTATTCTAGATATTGGCCTAAATGGTATCCCTATCTCTTTCCATACAGTTCTATTCCATGTGTTCATTTATGCAAGAACAGCTATTGCATTTAATTGGAAAGACTCTAAAACGTGAATGGATGTTCCACTATTAATTTCCAAATATAAGGGTTCTCATTCATTTGGATCTATTTGGAGCCACATTCATCAGGTCAATATTAGTCACACCATCAATATGCAGAGCTACACTGCGCCTGTGTCATATGTAATTATACACTACATACATAATACTCAAACATTAATAATGGGGTCTGTATTTGCTTTCATTCTTTTTTGGATGTTTTCTCATTTTTTTATTTTGACATTCTTTATTCTTTCTTTCAGCTTATATGTATATTGATTATAATTGTATTTTAATTGTTTGCATGTTATACAGTAATCCCTACTCCTGCCCGTCTTTCTCTTCCATCTTGCAGTCCGATTTTTCTTGTGCTCTACAATAGTATCGCTAGACACATATGGAGTGTCAGTTTTCAGCATTATATCTCAACACGCACGCGCACTTATACTATTGGGCTACGGCCGGTATTTACTATAGATTTTGAATTAATTACAGTATACTTATGTGACGACATACATCTTTTTTCCCATATATAGGCATGTTCCATTATTGGGGCCAAAATTACTCCAGCCCTGGCCGGCTACACATAGGATCGGACTCCAATATGTATATATGTATAGTTACCATAGTTACCAGGGTCTGGGCCGGCCAGGTAGCGGTGCGCAGGAGCGTCCCATTGACGTGGCTGGAGACAATGCCCTATCAACTTTGTATTCGGCACATACGTAATCAGCGTTTAGTGCGCAAGCGCATAGAGTTATCGTGACAACAGCCTGTTTCCTTCCGGTACGCAGGCGCGCTTTGGTATCCTAGTGACCAACAGCGTTCCGGAAGTTTGGAATTGTGCGCCTGCGTGGTTATGCACTTTTGGGATTCCGGTGTAGAATCTATCACTGGCAGAGTTTGGCGGACACGACCAGGTGAGCTGTTGTTTTGGATTACAACCAACAACAAAACAAAAAGTTCTTGAAGTCAGCTCACCTGGTCAGTTGATTACGGCCAGCAACGCCTGGATGAATGCAGGATACTTGTAAGTAGATGCAAAAGAAAGAACACGGTATCCAGCGTTTGTGCTTCCGTACAAGAGTAAAAAAATTTTCCAACCTTTATTCAAACTGTATTAAAATCCAAACATGTTTAAGCAAAGATACACCGCATCTAAGCCGACGCGTTTCGGAGCAAAAAAACCTCCTTATTCATGGCATAACACATTCACCACTGACCAAACTCTTTTATATTCTATGAGAGTATCATGTGACCATGTCAGGTGATGACATCACGTGTCATGTAGCTTGGCAACATTACACAATATATACAAAATTAAAACACAAGCATATGTATAAAAACAATGTTGCGGTTACATTGAAAAAACAGTTTAGTACTGACACATTAAATCGTGTCTTTTATTAAGACCGTCTGGGTACCGTGTATTTAATTTGAATATCCACCAAGATTCTCTGGCACGCAGCTTGCCTCTATGATCTCCGCCTTACTAGGCTTGAAGTCTCTTTAAAATGCCTGAAATACAAAGTGGGAAACATCGCCTGCATGCACTTCATGGAAGTGCTTAGAGGCCATGGATGCACCTACACATAGGGGCATCTGTGCATCAGACAAATGTTACAAATTTCCGCACCTTTAACGCAGTACTAGTACAGCCCACATATTGAATATGACATGTCTTTGAAAGTGATAAGATAGATTACAAAATTGTGTTTCAATTTATATGGGGACATCATATTAAAAGACTCTTTGTGGCTTCTGATGTAAATGTTTTAGAGTTGGTCACGTGTTTGCAGGCTGTGCAGCGAGTATGACCACATTTGTACATTCCTATAGTAGATAGCCAGGATACATTTGATTTATTGGTATCCGACAAATATAAGCTAGGAGATAAAATAGAACGTAAAGTTTGTCCTCTTCTGGGGACAAAACGTATATTATTTTCTGCTACAAGATTTCGCATGTTTTCCTGAGCCATCAACAAAGGGAGGTATCTTTTTATTATATTACAAATTTTTTTGAATTGTGGACTATACGTCGTGGTAAATGTAACTTCACTATTCTTTCTGTTTTGGAAAGCTATCTGTTTCTCTTTTAGCAAATCCTCTCTAGGAATGTGGGATACTTTTTTTCACTGCTTTGTTAAGGGACCGTAGTGGATACCCTCTAGAACGTAATCTATTTTTCACTTCTGCTTGGAATTTAGGAAAAAGATCTAAATTTGAACAATTTCTTTTAATCCTTATTAGTTCTCCAAAAGGGATTCCCTCCACAACATGCTTAGGATGACTAGAACTCGCATGTAAAATTGCATTCCGTGAAATGGTATTTCTATATGGTAAAACCTCTATCCTGTGTCTTCACCCACAAGATTAACGTCCAGATAATTAATGCTGTTCCTGTGCCATTCCAAAGTGAAATGTAGATTCATGTTGTTATCATTAACATACTGTTCAAAGAGAAAAGCCTCTTCTTCCGTTCCTCCCCACACCAGGAGCAGGTCGTCAATTGGATTAGTATTGGATTAGTTTTGGATTAGTATTGTCAGTATATATACATGCACTAGTTAATTGTTGTCTTCATGCCATGATTAAGGGTGGTCATCCACCCGAAACGCGTCGGCGTTAATTGGGATCACATCATTTTTGTGCAATGCAGTGGAGGTGCTTCCCTTTTCGATTTTAATACATTTGGAAATAAACATATTCCTTTTATTGGACTTTGGAACCGCTGTGCCACTTTTTTCACTTCTATTGAAGACTCTAGGGCCCCCTCTTTTAGCTGAAGTCATTAGGAGAGTGAACTTCAACTGTGCATGTGAACTAAGATTAATTGACTCTCCATATGTATGTAACAAGAAGAAATCTCTTTGGGACTTATGGTTGAACTCCAAGCATTGTGCTCCCAATATTATACATTGACTTGTTTCTGACTTGTCCATCTAGGTCATGTAAAACGTGGTTTGTCTCTCTTCATTATCCCGCCTTAATATCCACGTATGTTTCATTTGTTCATTTTAACTGTTGTTTTGAAAATGTTTCTTGTTTTCTCCTGCATGACAATTATGTTTAATGCCTTTTACATATCTGATTGTAAACTGCTCAACTCTTAATAAAAGTATATTTAAAGGAGACCTTCCCCGTCTTTTGCTCCTGTGAACAAAGTCTGTCTTTCTTCTTAAAAATTCCAAGCTACAAGTTGGGTCCCCGTTACCTTGGTCAATTTGTGGTCCTGAAAAGAATTAATCCTGTGGCCTACAAGCTCCGGCTCCCTCCCACAGCCCGAACCCGTGCCACCACCGGTCCCCGTGCACCGGGAGCGAGTGGCGCCGCTGTCTGCATACCGGGCGGCGGGCGCACTCACTCCCCTGAGCGCAGTCACTTACCACACCTCGCTCCTGCTTCCTTGCGTCCGTCGGCTGCCGGGCGCGCGCGTCCCCGCCTCCTAGGGCGCGCTGGCTCTTTAAGATTTAAAGGGCCAGCGTCCCGGTAATTGGTTTTGCCGGCCGCTGACCCTATATATTGGCTCCACCTCCTACATACCCTTGCCGAGTCCATAGTGCCTGTACCTATGCAAGGAAGCCTACTAGAATTCCGGTTTGCCTTCTCCGTGTACCAGTCCCGTTTTCGCACGTCCATCGACCACGAACCTTTGCTGCCTGCCCTGACCTTCTGGCCTGTCCCCGACTACAAGTTCGTCTGCCGATTCTGTACCTCGTTGCACCTCGGCTACCCCCGCACGCAAGTCACATCAGAGGTAGCGACCTCGTGGAATCCCGCCGCAGCAAGTCCATCCCGCTTTGCGGCGGGCTCTGGTGAAAACCGGGACCCACTTAGACTCCGTTCCCTGGTGTGGCCTGTACCAGTGCCTGCGGTGGCCCAGTGGGTCCACTACTCCCAGGCGTTACAACTATTCAGAACTATTCAGAATAAGGGATAGTCACAGCTCACCCTTACTCTCTCCCTACCCAATGACTTCTCCTCCCTATGTCACAGATAGAGATGGGCGAATTGATTCTAACGAAGCGGTATTCGTTTAGAATTTCAGGAAAACTTCGGTTCTGAACGAAGTCGAAGTTTGGGGGGACTTGGGTGAACGAAGTGTGTTTTGTTGATAAAATGGCTCAAGCACATGGCGTTACATGGGGCAAAGCCTCTGGGAGGAAAAAGGGGCAAGCCTGCATGACATGTGCAAGATTAACCCAATCGGACCGGCGGGTTTCTGTGACCCCACCGCCTTATAAGCCCCGGGCGCGACGCTGAACCCCACACTCCCTCACTGTATGCTAGGGAAGGTGTCCCGGGGCTGCTTGAAATTTCTCTTGCTGAAGAACGATTTTTATCGAAATTTTCTTGAGGGGTTCCTCTTGTTCAAGACGTTTCTCAAATGTTCTATTTCTAAATTTTTGGGGTTTGGATCTGAAGCCCAGGTGCCCCAGTGCACTGCTAACATTTTAAGTATCTGCTCACGCATTTTTGAATATCCAAAGGGGGGATCAAAGCCATTCCGTTATTTTCTTTTAAAAAACAGCGTTTTTACAATACAAAACCCTTCATTTTTGGCTTCAAATTCTTTGCGAAATTTACACCAGGTTTTTAATTAAGCGTTGTTTTTCTCGTGGTGACTCCAAAAAACCGTCATTTTCACCGCCAAAAATACATTTTCCTGTCAAAATTCACAAGCAAAGGGTTAATTAAAATTTTTTCTTTGTTGGGGTACGTAAAAAAATACGCCATTGAAACCCCCTACAAAGCTGAGTTTTGGGGCTCTGATTCTTTTGCGAAATTTACATCCGGGGGTTAATTAAGCTTTGTTTTTTCTGCGTGGTGACTCCAAAAAACCCGTCTTTTTCACCGCAAAAAAATACAATTTTCCGTAGCATAATCACAAGGGGTTAAATTTACAATTTTTTTCTCTTTTTTGTTGCGTAAAAAATACCCATTGTAACACCTAAAAAGAGTAGTTTGGGGCTGCTCAATATTCGCGCAATTTACCCCGGGGGGTTTAAATTAAGCGTTGTTTTCTGTTGTGATGACAAAAATAAACTTTTTTTAGCCAAAAAACTTTTTTTCCGTAGCATAATTCCAAGGGGGGTTTTTAAAAAATTTTTTTTGTTGTGTAGCGTAAAAATCCATTGTAACAACAAAAGGTGTTTGTGGTGTTTTTTTTGGGGAAATTTAATTTGGGGGGGTTTTTTAAGGTTGTTTTTTGGGGGAAAAAAAAAAAATTTTTTAGAAAAAATTATTTTTTTGTAGAATTTTAAAGGAATTTAAATTAAAATTTTTTCTTGTTGTGTGGGGTTAGAAAAACAGTTTTAACCGTAAAAAGGTTTTTTTTGGTTGATAATTTTTTGAAAATTTTTTGGGGGAAATTTAAAGATTTTTTATTGTTTTGAAAAAGAATTTGTTTTTAGAAAAAAATTTGTAGAAAATTAATGGGGTTTTTAAGTGTTTGGGTTTTTTTATTGTAAAATCCGATTTTTGGGAAAAAGTAATTTTTTTTGTTTTGGGGGAATTTTTATTAAGGGAAAATTTTAGGGGGGTTTTTTGGGGGGGTTTTAAAAAGGGGGGATTTTTATATGTTTTTTAAAAAATTATTGTATTTTTAGAAAAAAGAGGAAAGGGGGTGGGGGTTTTTAGGGGTAAGGAAAAATTTAATGGAAGAAGGAGAGGGGTTTAAAGGGGGAAAATGGGAAAGGGGGTTGTTATAAAAAGGGGTTTTGATTTTTTTGATATTATATTTAAGTAATTCAAAAAGGGGTGGGATGAAAAATTAGTTGGCAGGGGGGGGGGGGGTTTAGGGGCGGACCTCCCCGCCTCGCCCCAAACCCGGGCCCCTCACCCAGAGATCTACTTTGGTCTGAGCTCGGCCACTATAAGCGGGATGAGAAATTTTTTAGGAGTGCAGTCAGCAGCTACTTGGCAGTGAAGAAAGGGGGGCCAAATATCCCCTCTTTTTCAGAGGCGGCAAAGTAATAGAGTTAAAGGGGCATGGAGGTTTTGTAGGGGTCACCCTTGCATCCCAAACCGGTGAGGGAAGCAGTGACAATAAAACACAAATAGATGATAATGTACCGACCGATTTGGGAGGGGGAAAAAGGGCTTCATCATCGTCAGGAAAGAGGGCTCAGCTTGCATGCGGGCAGGGGCGCCCCAAAATGGTATGGGTCATGAGTCAGCAGGTAGCAAAAGTGGAGGGGGGAGCCAAGGGGGCCAAGGGTAAAAAACCCGCTTCGCAGGTCCAAGAAAGTAGGGGCACGGGGTCACGAGGCAGCGGGGGGGCGTAGCCCTCAGTCGGGCTTTGGCTTAAAATCCATACTCGACTTTGGCATTTTTTAAAACCCCGGGACCCAATTTGGGGTATATTAGAATCGGGGGCAGAAAGTAAGCGGGCCAGGAGTTTTAAATTTTGGCCCAGGGCCCTGCATCAACACAGAGCGTCACCATCCGGTGGCCGGGGAGAAAATGGCTCAGAGTGGTGGTCCACCGCCACCCAGAACAGCACCAGCAGCGCCCATGGCACGCATGCCTTTGGGTTCAGAAAGATCCACCACTTGCAAAAGGGGAGTGTTTCTTTTTGACCACTCCCGGTCCAGTTCTCCCTGCTCCGCTCTAAATGGCCCCAGCAGTCGTTCAAGGCGATTCAAAGAGACAACAGTATGCGCCAACCTTTATAAAGGTGCGCACTGCCCGGGGGCCCCTTGTCCAAGTTTTGGTATGGAGCCCCTCCCTTCCAAATAGTGGATCTGCCCAAATTCGAGAACAAGGTTGTGCCGACCCGGATGGAGAGTTCCAAGCCGTAATTTTTTTTCCCAAAAAAAGGCGTACTAGCACTTCATAAATATGTAAACAAAGGTGGGCCAGTCCTTGAGCTTATGGGTTTTTCCCAAAGGTGCCGGCAGCGGGGACGTCTGGAGCTGAAACTACGGTCGGGGCCAGACATTCCTTTACGGCCCATGGTAAATTTGCTTCCAGCCCGGGCACACCAACACTTGGACAGGAGACGGCTTTTTCCCCCTCCCTTGTCAAACTGGGCCCCGGGCCCAATGCCCGCCTCCCCCCTCCCCACCACCATCTCAGCCTCCCAAGTACTGCTCCATCATACCAATGTTTAGGGACCGTGTCACGCGTTCTACACCTGCTTCCCTCGGCAATGAAGTCACACAGGGGGGGGAACGCTCCGCGCATCAGAAAGAAATCGATGTGGGGCTTTCTCCCGCCAACTGCAAATGGGAACCGGGTGACGGACAAGGGGAGTAAAAATGGTGCCGCGCTGCACCAAGGGGGTTGGTCCATGCGCCCTCTGGGGAAAGTGTTCAATCGGGTTTTGTAAAAAATGTTCCTAAATTCTTCCACCGACTTCAAAAATTTCTAAAAAAGGGCAAAAAACGTCAGCACTTCCCATTCCTACAAAGCCGGAACACCCTCCTGAGTTGGCGGCAGAACGGCCTCCCCCAACACACTCTGTATGCGATGTTTCCACCTGTTGGAATTCACCTGCACATTTTGGGAAACTGACTGTATAACAGAAAAAGGGCCTTTAAAACGTTTTTTTTGATGATCCAGACGGACGGGAGTACTCCCCTGGTAACTTTTGAGTCAGCCAGGGGCAGTCAGGTGCCCCCTCCCTTTTGGGGCCCCTTTTTCGGGGAGGCCACGTTATTTGTCAGTCCCGGGCCCAAAATGAATAACTCATTCACTGCTTCAGTCCTGGAACAGATGCTGAAAAATCTGTCGGGGCAGGGGACTTGGAGGGGGCACTAAACCTCGCGGCCATATGAGTCCGGTGGGGATGAAATGAGGAGGAGGGACATTGGAGCAAAAGCATTGTCTGGTGAAATGAGTGGTTTTCTACCCAGGTGACAGAAGGGGAGCAGCTGGAGGAGGTAGATGGAGATGAGGAAACGAGGCAGATGACCCGCAAGCACCGGGCAGCATACAGGGGAGATGGGGGCAGGGAGCCCCTCGGGTCACTTGGCAGTTTGGCCCGCAGCAGCTGATTTGCCGGGTAGTGACAGCCGAAAGTCAGCATCCGGCAGGGGGATGATTTTCTGGCTCCCACCCTTTTTGGGACCCTCCTACCGGGGCCCAAAAAATGGGGCCTTTTTCCCAGCTATTGGGGGGGGAGGACAAATCAAATGCTATGGGAAATCCTCCGTAGTAGTGGCCGCTCCTATTGGGGGCTCGTCCCCCTTGACAGGTCTGACCGGGGGTTTTTCACGCTCACTACACTGCCGGGCTGCGGGGAGAAGGTGGGGGGTTTCGGAGCAAAAACCAGCTCCATCAGCACAACCTAGTCGGAGTCCTGATGACAGCTTCCTTCACCTGCCTGTGAGGAGGGAGCGCCAGCAGCAGCGGGCCTGGACAGCCCCTGAACCAACAGGGGGTGGCCTACTTGGAAAACACTCTGCCACCCCGTTTTAAAAACCGCTGGACATGGGCAGCCAAATGGTTGTGGCCGCAAATTTTTCCCAGTTTTCAGTGGAGAAGTGTCCTGCCAGCCAGTAGTGGGGCATCAGAGGGGTGTTCAGTGCGGCGGGGGCCATCGTTACCCCAAGGGGGAACCCGCTTTTTCCACGGGAAAAGTGGAAAGATGCCTTTTTTAAGATGAAAAGGCTGGTCGGCCGGATTTCCACACACCAAAGCCCCTTTGGGGAGACTACATGCCATACGCCTCACCCAATCAGGGAAATGAGTCTGGGTTTTAAACTACCCCCACTACTATTTATGCCGGGGACCCCGCCGTGCCACACATCTGCTGATAGTTTTTCCATCTGCCCCCAACCATCTTTACCAGGGACTGGTTTTGCCACCCACCTCCCACCTTTTCATTGTGCCACTGTCTGCCCCATGCTGTTTTTGCTGGTGCCATGACTCCCACTGTGTCATTGCCCCTCCTTTACCTCATGCTGTTGCTCCTGCCCCCCGTCACCCCACTCTCTTCTTTTTCCACTTGGGCCTATTTCCCGTTTTTGCCCCCTCCCCGAATTTTTTCCCCTTGTGCCCCCTCTAACCTCATGCTGCTGCCGCCTCACCTCCCCTCTCGTCATTGTGCCACTCTGTGGCCCACTCCTTTTTTACCACCTCCAGAAAATCATTGTTTCCCCTGTTGACCTCATTCTCTGCCACGGTCACCCCCCACTCTCTGTAATTTTTGCCACTCTGTGGCCACTCCCGTTTTTTCCACCTGAATGTTTGTGCCACTGTCGACCTCATTCTGCTGCCACGGTCACCTCCACTCCTGTCATTTGCCTCTGTGGGCCCCTTCCGTTTTTTTTCCACCTCCAGAAAGTCATAATGCCACTGTCTGTCCTCAAGCTGCTGCCCCCCGTCCCCTCCAAATTTGTCATTGTGCCACTCTGTGGCCTACAAATGTTTTGCCCCTCCGAATGTCATTGTCCACTGTCGACCTCATGCATGCTGCCGTGACCCACACACGTTAATTTGGGGCCCCGTCTACCTCAGCTGCTGCGTGGCTGCTGCCGTACCCAAACTGTTCATTTCCACTTGTGGGACTCCTGTTTTTTCCACCGCCGAATGTCTTGTGCCACTGTCTGACCTCATGCGTGCTGTGGCTGCTGCCCTGACCTACACACTGTGTCATTGTGCCACTGTCTGACCCATCTGCTTGCTGTGGTCGCGTGACCCACAACGTTCATGTGCCACTGTCTGACCTCATCTGCGCTGTGGCGCTCCGTGACCTACACACTTGTCATTGTGCCCCTTTTGACCTCATGCTGGCTGTGGCTGCTGCCGTGACCTACAACTTTTCATTTTTCCCCCTCTTGGCCTACTCCTGTTTTTTTCCACCCCAGAATGTCATTGTGCCCCTGTTCTATCTGCTGCGCTGTGGGCTGCCGTGCCTACAATTGTGTCATTTCGCCACTGTCTGACCTCAGCTGCTGCTGTGGCTGCTGCCGTGACCCACCACTGTGTCATTGGCCCCTGCTGACCTCATGCGCTGCTGTGGCGCTCCTTTACCTACCCCGTGTCTTGGCCCCTGTCTGACTCATGCGCTGCTGGGTTTCTCCGTGACCTACCCTGTTCTTGGCCATGTCTGACCTCATGCTGCGCTGTGGCGCTGCCGGGCCTACACCTCTGACATTGTGCCCCTGTCTGACCTCACGCGCCGCCTCACCCCCACTCTCTTTTATTGTCCATCTGTACCTACTATGTTTTGCCCCCCAAAGTCATTTTGCCACTGTTGACCCTGCTGCCTGTGGCGCTGCTGTGCCTACACACTGTGTCATTGTCCCACCTGTGGGTACTCCTTTTTTTGCCACCCCCAGAATGTCATTTTGCCACTGTTACCATGCTGCTGCGTTTATGCCGGCAACTCCAAAAAACCCGTGTCTTGTGCCCTCTCTGACCTATGCGCTGTGGGTGCCGCCGCACCTCCCCCACTCTGTCACGAGTTCCACCCGACCTCAGTTTTTTTTTTCCATGTCGCTGCCATGACTTTTTTTGGCTACATTCCCCCTTCAGTTTTTTGGTCAGATTTTTTCCCTCTTAAGGCCCAGGGGGAAATTTTTTTGTGAAGCGATTTTTAAAAAACGGCGGGAGTAGTGCGTTTCAAAACTAAAACACAACATTGTATAAGACCAAACCCGCTCCCCCGCATATTTAAACATGGCCAAAAAACGTTTACGCACCCCGCAGGCCTTCGCCCGGGAAAAAGCTTTTTTTTAAAAGTATTCGCCCCGAAGTTAATTCGGAAAATTATTTTTTGTCGGGAAATTCGGGGAAGTGACCGAATAAAATTTTATAATATATATTTTAAAATAATATATAAAAATTTTTTCCCTTTTAAAACCTAACATGGGTTGTTGTATTAGGATATAATTTTTCTATGAGATGTCCCAGTGCAATGTAAATAATGGTTATTAATGGGGGTGTTGGAGCTTTTTTTAAATTAACATTAAGGGCGACATGTATGAAGGAAGACGCGTCAAAATGAAAGTGCTTCATAATAGTTTATAAAGTTTGATCCTTACCTTGGTTTTTGGGGCATTACTAACTTAGGCACATAAATAATACCCAACATTATTTAAAGGGTTTAGACAGGGTGGAAATAAAAAGAAACATCATTTGAAAAGCATGTCAGTGAATAGAAAAATTTTGGGAGTTGCGCTTGGAGGGCCAAGTCCAGCAAACCTGTGCTGGCTGGCTCTTTTTCTGTAAGTAGAAAAAAAGGTGAGAGCAGCAAAAAACATTTAAATTAATGTAGTAAAAATTTTAAATAAAAAAATCTGAACAACATTCAGGGGGGTTTTTAAAGTAAAATTATTTTAAAATTCTATGAATTTAAATACATTTTTAGGAGATTTTTTTTATTTTTTTTGGGCACTATTTTTTATATTAAATTTAATATTTCAAAGTTTTATAAAATTTAAATAAATTTCATTTTATACAGTTTTTTAATTGAAAAAATTTCTTTTTTTTTAATGTACGGCGAAGTTGAGACAAATGGACATTTTTTCCCCTTACCAAATCTAGCTTTTATTCGCTCCTCAGGGTCAGGCGACCACATTTAAATAGGGCTGCCGTCGGCATAATGCCCTGTTTTGGCGAACCACATTCATATATGTTCTAAAATACGAGTGGGTGCGACCCGCCTCCATAAAACCCCCCGAAAAGTCGCCAGAACACCCCTTCATGTTAGGCCATTCAAAGTGTCGAGCTTCGAAAAAATGTGCCTAACACATACGTTAGGGCTTAACTCGTACCCATTACACCAGAAAAAAGGGGGAAAAACCCTCTCAACATGTCACTCAAAAAGTGCCGCCTCAGGAAGGCTCATGCCCCCATAAAGAGTAAATGGAACACATGCCTCTGCTATTGGATGACACCGGCACATAAGTGAAAGAAGCGAGTCCCGGGGCTACAGAACAGCGCAGGGGGGCCAGAAGGTAAGTATGCCTTTTTTCCCCCCACATGGGTAAATTTTAAAATAAATTTAAAAATTATCCTTAATTTAAATTTTAAATCACTTTTCCCGAACAGATGAAAAATTAAGCGTCTTTAAAACCTTCACCTTTCTTGCTGACAGAATTAAAGCTTTCAAAATGTCCCCGTTTCCCAAATTTGTTTTTCTATGTAGGGGGGGGATTCCTAAAACATTCCCAAAAAAACCATTCTCCAAATCCAAAAACCTTTTTTCTGCTTTTTTTCTGGTGCGGAAAGAAACCTAGAGTCAAACGTATCTCCTTTATTTTCAAGCCCAGGAAGGGGGTCTGGGTTGCCCAAATTTCCTGCCTAAAAAGCGCTATCCTCTCGAAAGGTTTTCTACTCTGGAAAGAAAACTAAATTGTTTTTAAGATTCTATGAATTTTAAAAAAACATTTTTTAGGAGATATTTTTTATTTTTTGGATTTATATATTTTATTTAATTTATATGATCAAATTTTTCATAAAATTTTTAAAAATTCTTTTATACAGTTTGATAAATTTTAAAAATTTCTTTTTTTTAATGTACTGGCGTAAGTTGAGACATTTGGACATTTTTTTTCCCCCTTTCAAAAATCTAGCTTATTTTCCCCCTCAGGCCCGGCAACCACATTGAAATAGGTCTGCCTGTCAGAGCAGTAATGCGCCTAGTTTTGGCGAACCACATTCATATATGTGTCTAATAATACGAGTGTGGTGCGACACGCCTCCATAAAGCCCCCAGAACGTCCCCAGAACACCCCTTCATGTTAGGCGCATTCAAAAGTGTCGAGTCTTACGAACAATGTGCCTAACACATACGTTAAGACTCTCGGTTCACATATTTTGATCAAAAGATGTTTAAGCTGCCCACGACTTTCAACGTGATCTCAAAATCGGGCAGTCCTATCCTATCTTTACCTCTCAATCGAGCCAATCAGGCCTCTCGCTGGGTCAACCGACCTCCATTATTCAGAGAGAAAAAAGTCGTGGGCAGCTTAAACATCTTTTGATCAAAATATGTGAACCGAGAGTCTCAAAGTTTTTTCATGTATGATAGTAGCATAAATGCTTCTTTGGGGATTTCCACGTAGTGTATTGCCCTTCTTGCAGAAATGTGCCGCTGACGGCGGTCTGTGTGTGTACATGTATAATTACATGTGTGCCGCAGCCCTGCCAGTGGCACCCAGGTTTGCATACGTTTTTTCAAAATGTTTTTGTGTGCAGAAAATATGTTATAACTTGGTGTACATTGATTTTAACCTATATGGGGAAGGAAGGGGTGCTTCCATTTTGGGGTTTTTGTCCCCGCCCACTCTCACAGGCTGTCATAAGAAGGGCAGCTTTGCAAGTTGTGTTTTTTTTTTTTTTTTTCTCTCTGAATAATGGAGGTCGGTTGAAACCCCGCGAGAGGCCTGATTGGCTCGATTGAGAGGTAAAGATAGGATAGGACTGCCCGATTTTGAGATCACGTTGAAAGTCGTGGGCAGCTTAAACATCTTTTGACAAAATAGTGAACCGAGAGTCTCAAAGTTTTTTCATGTATGATAATACAAAATCTTCTTTTAGGGGATTTCCACGTAGTGTATTTTCCCTTCTTGCAGAAAGTCCGCGACGGGGTCCCGTTTTACATGTATAATTACATGGTTTCCGCAGCCCCCGCCCTGGCACCCAGGTTTGCATACTTTTTTCAAAAATTTTTTTGTCAGAAAAAACTTTATACTTTGGGGTACATTGATTTTAACCTATATGGGAAGGAAAAAAAGGGGGGCTTCCATTTTTGGGGTTCTGTCCCCGCCCACTCTCACAGGCTTCAAAGAAGGGCAGCTTTGCAGGGTTGGGTTTTTTTTTTTTTTTTCTTCTTTCCTGAAAAAGGGGGCGGGGTTTAACCCAGCGAAGGCCTGATTTGGGTCATTTGGGGGAAAGAAGGGTAGGACTGCCCATTTTGAGATCACTGAAATCTGGCAGCTTAAACATCTTTTGATTATGAAAATATGAACCGAGAGTCTCAAAGTTTTTTCATGTATGATAGATAGCATAAATGCTTCTTTAGGGATTTCCACGTAGTGTATTGCCCTTTTAACACATACGTTAGGCGCATTAGACATCGTAGTCGGCATTGTACACCAGAAGAAGGGTGAAAAACCCTCTCATACATGTCACTCAAAATGTGCCGTCCTTCAGCAGAGGCTCATGCCTCATAATGAATAAATGGAACACATGCCTCTGCTATTGGATGACACGCGGCACATGAAGTGAAGAGAAGCGAGTCCCAGGATGCTACAGAACAGCAGCAGGGGACCAGAAGGTAAGTATGCCTTTTTCCCCCCACACTGGCTACATTTAACATAAATTTAAAGAATTATCCTTAGATTTAAATTATAAATCACTTATCGCCGAACTAGATGAAGAAATTAAGCGTCTTAACACACTTCACCTTTCTTGGCTGACTAGAATTAATGCTTTCAAAATGTCCCTGTTTCCCAAATTTGTTTATCTATGTAGGGCGATTCCATATATCATTCCCAAAATACTCATTCTCCAAATCCAAAAACTTTTCTCTGCTTTTATCTGGTGCGGAAAGAAACCTAGAGTCAAACGTGATCTCCTTTATCTCAGAGCCCAGGAAGGAGGTCTGGCTTGCCCAAATTTCCTGGCCTATAATGCAGCTATCCTACTCGAACAGGTTTTCTACATCTGGAATGAATCTAATTAGTTTAAGATTCTATGAATTTTAAATACATTTTATAGGAGATATTTTTATATTTTTTGGATATTATATATTTTATATTAATTTAATATGATCAAATTTTTCATAAAAATTTAAATAATAGAATTTTATACAGTTTTGATAATTGTGTAATAAAATTTCTTTTATATTAATGTACATGCGAAAGTTTAGAAATATTGGTACAGTGTTTGTGGCCCCTTACGCAAATCTAGCTTTCACTTCAACTCCTCAGGCACAGGCAGACAACATTGAAAATAGGTCTGCCTGTCTGAGCATAAATGGCCTAGTTTTGGCCGAACCACAAATCATTCATATATGTGTCTAATAATACGAGGTTGTGCGACAACGTCCTCCATAACACCCCATCATGTTAGCACATACCCAAAAGATGTCGATGTCTTACGAACATAAATTGTTTGCCAAACACATGCGTTAGGCGCATTAGACATCGTAGTCCGGCATTTGTACACCAGAAAAAGTGTGAAAAACCATCTCATAGTACATGTCACCCCAAATGTGCTGTCCCTTCAGCATGAGGCTCTGTCCTCATAAATAATAAATGGAAACACAGGCTCGTGCCACTGCTATTGGATGACACTCGGCCACAAGAAGTGAAGAGAATCGAATCCCAGGGAGGATAGCAACAGAACACAGCAGGGACCAGAAGGTAAGTATTCCTATATGCCCCCCACACTGGCTACATTTAACATAAATTAAAAAAAAAAAAAAAAAGTACCACCTCTTTAAATAGATAATTGTATATGTGCCAGTTTCATCACACTGTAACCATTTATATCTTTTTCAAATATACATCTGTGAATCTCAGGCTCTTTGAGATTCCATTAGGGTTTCAGTTGGGCATTACGGCACCTGTTACAGGGATGCTCTTGCTGTCAAATCATTGGAATTTGATGGACCCTAGAGACATTGAGGACCTATCAGAAAACGGATCTGTCACAGCAGTCATGGTTTTAATATAGTGTGAACAGAAGATCACAAAAACATGTTTGTGGTCAACATGCAACTAATGACACAGCTTTGAAAAAATTTAAAGTATAAAAAATTATTAAAAAAAACCCAAATTTCCCCTGAGGGGAAAAAACATTACTTTTGGGGGGTGCTGGATTGCATGGTTCACTGCAGTCATTTCATTATCTCTTGCCGCACAGATCTTCGTATTTATAGCGTACATTGTGATTATTTAGGATGCCAAACACTTGATGTTATAAAGCCTCTACCTTACATTAAATACTTTTTTTTTTTTTTAAATGAAAGGCCCATAACCTCTGTACACAGTATGGATTTCCTAAAAATTCAATAAAAGAGGAATACACTTAGCACAGCTTTAAACATTCTGGTAAAGGCTTTTAACAGTAAACCATCAATTGTAATTTATTTGCCATAAATTTTAAACCCAAACCAAATTGTTTCCTTAAAACAAAAAAACAACGGCCTAAAAATTAAAGAACCCGTCCTGCAAAACTCAAAAATTGTTAGTGGCCTCCCTTAATTCTTTTTTTTTAATTTAAAAAATACTTCATCACGAATTTAAAATGGGGAAATAGCTCTGTAAAAATTAATTAACTTTCCTGTGTTGATTTATGGAGCAGTTATTCCTTGAAATCCCCAGTCCCGCGTAAAAGGAGGAAGGGGGTGTTTAAATTTTTTGGGTTGCTAAATGCTTCTGCAAAATGCATTTTGTGCAGATAATATTCAAATGACCAAGCCTTAATGACATATAGATGAATAACCCATTGAAATGCAATGTAAACACTGCATAGTCATAATTTTATTGTATAAAATTTAAAAGGGCATTCTGATGATTTAAAAAATACCATTTCCAGTTTTTAAAACAGGGTTTTTTTAAATCTTAAACTATGGGATTTAAAGCTTTAATCATTCCCCTTTAAAATGGGGCAGAAAATAAACATCAAATTAAATTTAAAAAAAGGCAATTTTTGCTCTGGACACTTTTTTGTTAGAAAAAAAGGTTAATATAGAATTTAGATTGTAAGCATCAAGGGGGAAAATTGGAACTGCCAAACCCTGGGAAAATGTTGGTGCTAAACAAAGTTAGGCTAAAGTTCACACGAAATTTTAAAAAAAAAAAATGCGCTCAAAAAACAAACGGGAAAAGGGGTCCGGGGGGGGGAAAACGGAAACCATAAACTCTCCCTAGAGGAACCTTTTGGGTTTTTGGGCTCCTCTCCCCCCCGGGGGTACAATAAGATCAAAATTGTACGTGCAGGGGGAGGGGGAAAAGTGACATGTCCCAAATTTTTCACGGGGCCCTTTTGCGCCACAAAATAATGGGCAGTCTTTTGGGGCCGGCGGGGTGCCGACGTACTGCAAATTTGCCCCTGTGAAATAAATCTTAAAGTAAAAAAATATAACTATTATGGATCACTGTGAATATTTTTACAGGAAGAAGTCATCCATGCTTCACATATGCAAATTATATTCACAGTCTTAAATGATCATGTATATCACACAAATGTACAGAATCTAGATTTATCAGTAGTGTTATAATTCGCATTAAAGTACAAGATATTGTAGCTGTATGCTGCACCCAAAAGTGGCATTCAAATAAATCGGCTGCCTTTTATAACACCTTTTACCAAACCCTTTTCCCTTTAGATTTTTTTTCCTGAAAGTAAAAATATTTAAAATTTTCGGTGTAGCAAAAAAATTATAATATGTTATGTTGGTTTCTACAGGCCAGGGCTCCAGAGATAAGTTTTTTTTTTCTGTCTGTATATTTTTTAAAAATTTGTGATAAAACCCCCTGTCAGAGGTGGCGCCTCGGCCCCCCCGGACTTCCCCCCTCCCGCTTAGGGGCCCCGGCGCGGGGGGCCCTTTTGCTCCCCCCCACCCGTTGTCCTTTCCCCCTAGCCCAGGAAACCCCGTACTCCCCAACCCCCCGGCCTGTCCCTTCCTCCTCTGGCTCTGACCCCCCATTTGACGCGTACCCGCTGCTTGGGGCGCGCGAGGGCGGGGTCGGGTTTTAAAAGGGGGCTAGCGCCCCGGGTTTAATTTGGGCCCATCGCCGGCCGCTGACCCTTTTTTATTTTTGCAGGGCCCCCCAACACTTGCTGCCATTTCCCGTTGGTGTGTTTTTTGGAAGTGCCTATCTGTTTTCAGAGTCCGTTTTGTTTTCCCCGTGCCCAGTCCGCTTTGGCTTACTTTTCCTGCCAAAAGCCTTTTTTCCCGCCGGGCCCTAAAAAATTCCCTTTCTCGGACCACGCCCCCTTTTCCCACCTCCCCGGGCCCGCCTTTTCCCCCCGGACTATTTTCTCCGGATCCCCGATTCTGTACCCCCAAATTCCCCCCGGGGCCGGGCCGCCACAAGAAAAGTCAGGGCGGGGTTTTTTTGACCTGGTAGCCTCACTCCGCAGCAAGCCCAAATTCCCCCCTTTGGGCGGCGGGCCCCTGGTGAACACCGGGGGGCTACAGACTCCGTTTCCCTGGCGGGGGCTTAACTATCATCGCTTGGGGTGGCCAGCGAATCCACCTCTGCATTACAACCCCTTTAAAGTGGTATAGTATTTATGGTCTGTTCTTAGGATAGGCTATTAATATCAGATAGATGACAATTTGGCTGCCAATACCACCATTAATCAACTAATTAAAATGGGGGCCGGGGACCAAAGGATCGCAAGTAGTGGGGGGAACTCCCAAACCCAAACTAAAATTATTAATGGCATGTTTTATTTTGTATTTTGATTGCTGCCCATTCTCTCTTTGGACCACTGTATAAACTTTTTTGGGTTTTAAAATTTCCCCTTTTTTGGGCCCATAAAAAACCCGTTTAATTCATTCCCCCTTTTGTCTCCCCTACACAATAAAAAAGGGCTTCTTAGGCAAACGGGTTGATTTAATTTATATATATTTATATATATATTAATATATAATATATATTTTAAAATTATATTATATATATATATATATAAAAAATTTTTTTTATTTTATTTATTTTTTTATAAAAATAAAAGGGTAAAAGGGGGGGGAAAAAAAATTTTAAAGTTTTAACGGGGCCCCGGGCCAAAACTGATGAAAAGGGTTACAAATGGTCGGGCCCAAAAATTTTGGGTGCCTTCCCCTCCCTTTAAACAGATTAGAGTTTAAGTGTAACTGTGAATTGGGGATAACCCCTTAAAAAAATGGCCCTTGTTTTTTTTTTTCCAGCATAATAAGAGCATATGGAACTTTGGGAGATTTGGGGGCAACAATTTTAAATTTGGTCAAAATTTTTGCAACTTAGCAATAAATTTTCCCATTGCTTTAGGCTTTGCCCAAATGAATTTTATTTTTGGGTTTTTATTTTGTCGTTGACCTCAGAAAAAGTAAACATATTAATGAAAAACGGGTTTCATTGCTCTAGGCTTGTCCAAATGAAATTTTTATTGGCGGGTTATTTTAATTTGGGGGGGAAGTTTGGGGATTTGTTTAATGTTAAATTTTTTTCCCTTGTTTTAAAAATTTTTGAAAAAAAAAATTTAAAAAAAAAACATGCTTGGAGTTGTTGGGTTCATCACCCAATTCCACGGGGGCATTGTTTAAAAAAAAAAGGGGGTCATCATTTTTGTGAGGTACCCAAAAGAACTTTCCCTTCTTTGGCTTTCTGTGATCTTCCATTTTTCTGTTTTCCTCTACTGAACCTCCCTAATGACACTCTTTTCCCTCAAAGGGTCAGGGGGACCATTTCCCGTCTGAGGGCACCCTTTGCTTGAAGCCTCGCAATGGCGAGGGTACGGGTTGATAACTTGTATGGGGTTGCCCTTGTTCTCGTGAGGCCCAAAAATGTAAAAGCTTTGATGAGGAGCACTGTTTTAATCCCAATTCAAATTTATCCCATAAATGTATTGGGCAATTCAGGGATCAAACACATGTTGTGAATTTTGCCATTAAGCTTCTTATTAGGATCAGAAAAGTTTTTGCAAAAAGTCCCGGAAACCCATTAAAACATTTGGACAGGTGCATCAAAAAGTTCAAAAAATGGTCTCATTTTACTTCTTTTAAAAAAAAATTTTCCAAGAAATTTTGGGGACATGTATGAAGGGGGCTTTACGCCTGTTTTTTGGCTTTAAACTGCGCCCCCGGCCCAAAACCCCCCCCTGTCGGAGGCAGGGATGCATTTTAGGCGCACCCTTTCCCCACTTTCAGCGGGCCCCCGCATAAGGGGCGGGAAATGGGCGCGGTGTGGGGCAGTTTTGGGGGTTCCGGGGGCGGGAGGGGGTTTTCCCGCTGGGAAAACCCCGAGGCATGTACGATCCCCGAGTCGGCAAAGGGGGGCCCCGGGTGCAGCACTCGGCAGCCCCGGGAACAGACGGGAGGGGGTTTTATTTTGAACTAAAGCCCAGGGGCGGCGAAGTAAAAGCGGGATCGGAACATGGGGGAAGCAATAGAAATCGGGGAACAAAAATTTCTCGGCGCTCCGTTTCCGTGCACAGGAGAAAGAATCCAAAAAATCGCCTTTATACAGGGGGAAAAACAGTGCAAAAAAGGGACGAACCTCAAAAAAAACATAATAAAAAAAAAAAATTATTTTTCCCAAAAAATCTAAAACGGCCAATATCAAGAAATCGGATTTTGGGAAAATTTTGCCGGGAAATACAGTTTTTTAAAATTCTAAAAAGCTATTCTCTTTGGTCGGAATAAACCGGCCAATCAAAATAGGACGACAGTAAACCTTTAAAACCTATGGGGGAACGATTTGACCAATCAAACAACGGCGGGACAGTTCAAAATACGGGAAAAATGCGGGGAAAAGAGCTGATTGGTTGAGCTAGGGGGGGCTTGGCTATCTCACCAATCGAATAGGGGACAAAAAAAAACCCTTTATGGGCCTATGGAGAATTTTGAACCAATAAAAACCCCCAAGGGGGACATTAAAAATACAGTAAAAAGGCAGAAAAGAGCTGATTGGTTATTTCTTTAAATTTTTGGTTTTCCAAAGGGTCAATAGTATGGGTTTCAACGAAAATAAAGAAATAAACTGATTTTATTTTATTTAAAAAATTTTTTTTTTTTTACCCCCAAAATTATTTTTCCCTTTTATAAAACATCCCGGGGCAACTTCTGTAGTCTTATAATTTTATTTTGGCCATGTTTCAGTTTTTTTCAAAATTGCAAATTTGAAAAAACCCCTTGGTTCCCAAAAAACGGCGCCTTTTTAACTTATCCAATCACAGGGGCTCGCTCGGAATTTCTTTTCCCCCTAGAAAATCTATAGGGAAAAAGCTCGGCTCTGATTGGGTAAGCTGGACGAGCCCCCGCTAGATCAACCCCAAACACTCGTTTCTTTTCCTTTTTACTGTATTTTTTAACTGTCCCCCCTTTGGGAAAAAGTTTTGGGCAAAATTTTTCTCCATAGGTTTATAAAATTTGGGGCCCCCTCCCCTCCTATTTTTGGGGGGTCAATTTTTCCTCCATAGGATATAAAGGGCCCCTGTCGCTCCCAATTTTGATTGGCTGGTTTATGCTGGGCCAATCAGAAGAGCTTTAAAAAATTTGGGAAATTTCTGTATTTTCCCCCGATTCTCTCTATTGCAATTCCCATGTTTGCGGCCTTTTTCGGCGACAAACTTTTTTTTCGGGTTTTAACTGGTTTTAATTTTTTTGGGGAATGTTTTTTGCTTTTTTATGTATAATGGTTTTTTTACTTAATCAAAATTTTTTTTTTTATTTAAAACCTTTTATGCCGGGACGGGGGGCGGGGCGCCGAGATTTTAGTGGCCCCTCTCTCCCTAGACTACAATGGGGGAAGAGCCCCGCGCTCTTTATTGGCTTTGGGGTAGGGCCAAACCCCCCCAACTCAGCCAATCAGCTCTTTTTTGTATTTTTTTAAATGTTTTTTAACTGTTCCCCCCCTTGGATTTTGATTGGTCCCAAAAATTCTCCATAGGATAAATGGGTCTTTGTCCCCTATTTGATTGGGGCCCAAAAGTTCTCCATAGGGTTTTTAAAGGGGGACTGTCGCTCCTATTCTGATTGGGGGGGGTTTTTTGCCGACCAATGAGAAGAGCTTAAACAATTAGAAAAACTGTATTTCCCGGAAATTCCCCTCATTCAATTCCTTTTGTTTGCGGGGGTTCCCCTTTTTTTTTTTGGGGGGAGAAAAAAAAAAAAGGGGGGGGGGGGGGGGGGGGGGGGGGGGGGGGGGGGGGGGGGGGGGGAAAAAATTTTTTTTGGGGGGGGGGGGGGGGGAACAAAAGGCCGTTTTTTCCGGATTTAAAAATTAAATTAGGTTTTAGAGGAAGGGGGCAGGGGGGTTTTTTTTTCCCAAAAGAAGGGGTTTTTTTAACCCCCCCTTAAATTTTAAATTAAATTTGGGAAGGGGGGTTTTAAAAAGTCCCCCCCCCAACTCCAATGGGGGCCCCCAAAAGGGCCCCCCCTTGAGGGGCCGAAGGGAAAAAAAATTTTTTTTTCGAAAACCCCCCTCCATTACCCCAACCAAAGGGGGGAAGTAGCTTGCGCTCTGAAATTTGGGTGGGAAAAGCCAAGCCCCCCCGGGTAAACCCAAACAGCTCTATTCTGCATTTTTTCTGTATTTTGAACTGGGCCCGCCTTTTAATTTGATTTGGGCAAAAGTTCCCAAGGGTTTTTAAAGGGTCTTTGGGCGCTCCTATTCTGTTGGCTGAGCTTGCCAAGCCCCCCCTTTAAACAACCAATCAAACACTTTTCTGCATTTTTACCGTATTTTTAACTGTCCCGCCTTTGATTCGATTGGTCAAAGTTTTTTCCAAAAGGTTTTAAAAGGTTTCAAGGGCGCTCCCATTTTGATTTGGCCCCGGGTTTTTGCCAACCAATGAGAACAAATTTTTAGAAATTTTTAATTTTCTGTATTTCCTGCAATTTCCTATATCCTAATTTTTGAATTAGGGGGGTATTGGAAAATATTTTGGGGGTTTTTTTATTTTTTATTTTTTAAAGGGTTTTTAGCTCTTTTTTTGAGAAAAGTTTTAAGCCTTTTTAAAGGGGATTTTTTTTTCATACTCCGCACCGATATTTGGAAAATTTCTCGCTGTTTTTTCCCGCCTGTCTCGCAAAACGGAACAGATTTTTCGGCGCAGTCCCCCCACGGGCCCCCAAGTCCCGCACGCCCCCCATGTCCCCCCCACGGGCCCCAACACTGGTGACGGGAGGGAACTTTTCCCCCTGTACAGCGAAACCCCTCGGACGGCAAAACTTTGGCGCAGCCCGCATGCGCCTCAGTCCCCGCACTGCCCCCCCCACACTGGCGGGCCGGCGGACTTTCCCGCAAGGATAAAAGCCTACCCCCAGCGGCGAATTCCCTTTGCCAGCCCCGCAAATGCGCCCAAGCCCGCAAATGCCCCTAACAACTGGCGAGGCGCGGCGGGCTTTACAAGTAATTTTATGAGCGGCCCCGGCCCCACTTTAAAAAACCCCCAGATTTTGCTGGGGAAAACTGGCGGAAAGGTGTGCCCCGACCCGGCGAGATACATACATGTCGCCCTTTATGTTCATCCTGGAATTTTAACCAAAAGCTAAATATTCCTAACTTTCTGTGAGTAACATATGTCCTACAAGTTCAGCCAAGAGTGGGAAAGATGTTGAAGGAAGGGGTAGAGTTAATTTCTAAGATTTATTTCCTCCACCGTGGCAATGGTTGGAACCGATGAGACAAGAACCAAGTCTGTCCTAAAACAATATTTTATTCCTGATCACAGTATCAGTATTATATAAAAACCTAAATCTGTTTAGTCGTGTAAGTTTAAATGCCCCCAATTCCACCAGATTTTACCATAGGAAAATTGTGCCATGAACAATCAGACGCTAAAAAGTCGTATTCCCCCGGGCATGTGGCCCCCATAGTATAGAGCGCAAAAAAATAAAAATGTATTCCAGAAAGGGCTCTAGAGAGAACCTGAACCCCCATCAAAAAATTTATTTATTATTTTATAAGCTTTAAAACTAAAATAGAAAATAAACACACAGTTTTCAGCTATCATTTCCAGACTAGGTATAATGGTTTATTTTTAAATGTTGCATAATTATACCACTAAGTCCTTGGTATTACAAAAAGAGGTTAATTACAACAATTATGGCTAATTAAGTATTGATCAGCTAAAGTTATACCCGTTGGTCACAATGCAAGCAATTCATCAATCACCTTAAATGAAAAGTGACTATTTTTCTTATTCTTTAAAAGGATGAACAGTTTGGGGGGGGGATAGGTTAATTTGTTAAAAAGCCCAAGGTCCATAGTCTGTAATTTAAATGGGTGTCTCTTTTTGCTTGGTTGATTAATGACCAACAAGAAATTCCCCGTATGTTGACAAGATGTAGATATTTCAACCAGGCAAGTACCCAACCCATAAAATCACTCAGCCGATCAAAAAGCTTGCAAAAACAAATATACAGTACGTCTACAGTCTTCTGCAGGGTAGTTATTTTCAGAGAATCCAAGCAGATTAGACAGCTAAACTATAAAATTTAAATTTGGGGTTAAAAAAAATAGTACCTTTTCTGTTCCCTTTTTTCCCTTTTTTTTATGTCCCCAAAGGATTTGGTGCTTTTTGGGACACGTTTTTTCTATTGGGGGTCCTTTTTTTTTCATGTTAAAGGGGTGTTCCCATTTCACAATGATGGCATTTTAATGGGTTTTTTAAAATCAAAGGCTTTGGTCAGAAGGGAGATTTGCACACAAAACAACCGTATTTTTCGGATTAAACCCCCGGGACATAAGCCACCTATAAAATTTTTGGGACTTTAAGACTTTCCCCACCTTTTTTATCCCCCAAATTTAGGGGGAAAAAGGCTTCTTATAGTCTGAAAAAAACGGTACTAATTTCCATTCCGTCTATGATTTTTTGGATACAACCCAAAAACATGCCTGACTTCCCCAAAACCATAGAACAGAATGAAGATTTGTGCACAAATGTGACCTACTGCCTCTGCTAAACAGTTATTTTCAGAGGCCTGTTGCATAATAGAGGGGGTCCCAGGGGTGGGACCTGAACCTTGACAATTTGGGGCTATCCTAACAATATCCCCTTTAAAATGCGGGTGGGGGAAAACCCTTTTTAAATGTAAAGGAAGGTGAACAAAAATGTTCTGCAATATTGTAATATTCAGACCATTAGCAAAATGGGTCCAATGATCGCAAAGGTCTACAATTTCTAAAACCATGTTTTTTTCCAAAAAGTTTTGGGGTCTTTTTCACAGCTTTTTGGAACAATTCAGGATCTATGAATTAACCTGACAGTAGAAAATATGAAGGAGCCATAAACAACTTGTTATTGCCATATCTCATCTACACATGCAAGTAGCTTGGGTCAATTGACTGTATTCCTTCATCAACAAAAACTAAATTGTTTATTTAAAATTCATTTTTCTACATGTCCATCACAAAAAACGTATTGTAATAACTGTTAAGTCACTGAATATTCATTATTTTTTTCTGCAGCTTTGGAGAAAATTTAGTCGCATTTCTTACAACTTCGTTGTCCTTTTTATTCCATGGGAAATGAGAATAAAAAAGATTGAGAGTAAGTATGCTGAATTATGACTTTACTTTTGGACTTCTAGTTCTATTTTCTTCTCACTTTATAATTTTAGCAACAAGCAAAATCCTAATAAACACAGAAAATTCCCACGGGGGAAACCAAAGTGAGACTATTCACAACCCCCAGATTTTCCCAAAATTGGGTGCATCACCACAACACTACACCATTTAGTTGACAATACATGAAAGTTCTAAGCCAATAGATAAAACCTGCGGGCTCATTTCTTCTAGAATTTACAAGGGGAAACATTATAATCCAATGGATCTATAATGATTTATTTTGCTGTTTCAGGTCACTTTGGCTCAGGCGTTGCCTCATACTTTATCTTTTTAAGATGGTTATTTGGAATCAATATTGTCCTTACAATTATGACTGGAGCCTTTGTGGTCTTACCAGAGGTATGGCTTACATGGATACAAATTGTTGCTGATGGATGTATGAATGTTCAATATTTCCTCAAGAGGGAAACATTAGAAAGAAAATGTCAGTAATTTTGATGTTGGAGGGAAAACGGGGACTCCCATAATTTATAGAAAAGTGGGGGGGGAAAAAGTTTTTTAGTCAGCCCCCCAAATTTGCAAGTTTCCCCCCTTAAAAAGTGATAAACCTTTAATTGACATCATAGGAGACCTCAATTTTGAAACAAATGAGAAAACAAATCCCGAAAACACATTGTCTGATTTGGAAAGAATTATTTGCAAAATTTTGGGGAAAATAAGTATTTGGTCAAAACAAAAGTTATCTCAATACTTTGTTATATTTCCTTTGTTGGCAAGGGCAGAGGTTAAACTTTTTTTTTAAGTCTTCAAAAAGGGACACCACTGTTCTGGAGTTTCCCCCCATCAGATTCCTCCCGAGCATGATGTTTTGGGCTGGACTGGGCAACACGGACCTTTAACTCCCTCCAAAAGGTTTTATATGGGGTGAGACTGGAGACTGACAGGGATCCAGGGCCTTGAAAAAGCTTTTTAGAAGCCATCCTTCGTTGCCCTTGCAGTGGCTCGGGGTCATTGTATGTGAAAGCCCAGCCATGTTTTATCTTCAATGCCCTTGCGAGGAAGGAGGTTGCCTCAAATCCACGGGTACATGGCCCCCTTAAACTTTATGTACACAGATCAGTTTCCTTTCCCCTTTTCGAGACACGCCCCAAAAACTGATGTTGCCACCCCCATCTTTACGTAGGTATAGTGGGGTTTTTTGGAGCAAATCATTATTCTCTCTCCTCAAAACACCCCGAGGGTTATGTTTTACCAAACAGTCTAATTTTTTTATATCACCATTGACATTCTCCCAATACTCTTTGGTCACTAAATGCCTCTACAAAATTCAAGGGCCCGGGACATGTACTTAATAGGGGGCACGTCTGGCCGGAGGATCGAGTCCCCGGTGGTGTGGTGGGTTTTGATGGGAGCCTTTTTTACTTGGTCCCACTTCTGAAGGGCATTTACTAGGTCGCCCCTGTGGGTTCGGGGTTTTTTCTCACTTTTTGGAAATTTGCGTGGAGCCCCAGATGGAGGGGGGGTTCGTGGTTTTTTGATGTTTCATTTTTTAATTTTGTTTCCACATTTTATTTCTTCCCACCAAACTGCTTGCCTATTGCAGATTTTCAGTTCCCCCCTGGTGCGGGCTACAATTTTTTTTTCTGGTGTCCTTCGACCTCTTTGGTCTTCACCATAGTGAAGTTTGGGGGGTGTGACGTTTGAGGTTGTGTACAGGGGTCTTTTTTACTGATAACAAGTTCAAACAGGACCCTTAAAGAAGAATTACAGGTTTGTGAGGTCAAAATCTTTCTTGTTGTAGGGGGCCAAATATTATTTTTCCATTTTGATTGCAAAAAAATTCCTTCAAATCAAACAATCATGTGATTTTCGGGATTTGTTTTTCATTTTGTGCTCATATTGAGGGGCTACTATGATGTCAAATTACCGGGCCCCTCTCATTTTTTAAATGGGGGGGAACTTTCCCGACGGGGAATAATATGGGCACCCTCAACACGTAAATTAAAAGCAAACATTTTGGGGTATGCACACTTTTTTTATTATAAAAGCCCCCTTAGTGCCTATGTATAGCTTGTTCAATAGTTGGTGCCAAATAATTTTTTCTTTTGAATAGGTATGGAATGTGAAGAAGAAGAAACTTTATGTCTCCATATGAGATCTGAGGCATACAAAGGAACCAGTAGAGTCCCTATGTACCTAACCTGTAATCCCGTTAGGTTTTTCATACAAAGAAATAATGCTGTCATATGCATGAGCTTTTAAAGATTTTAAAAAAATATCTTTTTAAACCCCATAGAGGGCTTTTGTGAAGGGGTTTTTTCCACAAATCTTCTAAAAATAAAGGATACCATGAATGAACAAATTTAATTTTTGTTATGGTAAAGGGGGGAGGGCAAAAAAACTTGAAGAATTGCAAAATTGACTTTGTCCCTAGGGGAAATAGGAGGTTGGCACTAAGCTTGTCAGCTTTGCAACACCGACGACGGCGTCCGCAGCTCAGCATTACTCACCAGCCCACACTCCTGCTCCAGCTTGTGTCCTTCCACTATGGCTGCCGCTCTGTGTGTGTGCATGCCAGTGCACAAGCACTTAAAGAGCCAGTACTTAATTACCTGTAATTAACCTGTGACCTCTGTTTGTATATAAGGAACTTCCTGCCCTTACTCCAGTATCAGATCGTTGATGTCCGTCACAGAGCTTGACCCTGGCTGCTGTATATCTGCTATGGTACCAAGTTCGTCACCTGCCTGAGACTGCGCTACCCGACTATGGCTACACCTGCGGTGTCCTGTTGTCCGTTCCAGCACCGACTGTTCTGTCCTGCACTTTGGCTACCTCTGCGAGTTATACCAACTACACTCACAGGGGCCCAGAGGATCTGCATACCCAGCATTCTATTTCCCATAGAATGTGACAGTACGAGCTGACCATACTATGGATCTCGCCGGAGTGACCATGCCTGACATTGTAGCCGTAGTGAACTGTCATGGCATCCACCTGGAGCAACTGTTCCAGAAGTTGCAGACCATCACCAATCGTCTGGATGAAGTCGTGTCTGCGCTGGCACCTACACCTGCTCCGCCCTCTCCTGTGACTCCGCCTCTTGCTACCATGACCAGTCCCAGCCTGCACCTGCCTCTGCCTGCCTGTTACTTCAGAGAGCCTCATACGTGTCGCAGCTTCCTCAATCAGTGCACAATCCACTTGGAGGTTATGGTTCATCAGTTTCCATCTGACCGTGCCAAGGTGGCCTTCATCATCAGCCTGCTCTCAGGCGAAGCCTTGGCCTGGGCCTCACCAGAAAGAGGATCCGATGACAGGGGACCTCAAAGAATTCCTGAGCGCCTTCAGAAAGATCTTTGAGAAGCCTGGGCGCAATACGTCCACTGCATCGTCTCTGTTCCAGTTCTGTCAAGGCAATTCCACAGTGGGCCAGTATGCCATCCAGTTCCGTACCCTGGCCTCCGAGCTTGCTTGGAACAATGAGGCCCTCGTTGCTGGTTTCTGGGGGGGCCTTAATGGACGAATCAGTTATGAGTTGGCTAGTCGTGACCTACCTACCACCCTGGACGACCTTATTGCTCTGGCTACCCAGATCGACATCCATTTTGCTGAGAGGGAGCTAGAGCTTTGCCAACAGACGGTGTCCTCCGAGCCTCGCAAGCCCCCGCACCTTGTACCGGTAGCCAAGTTTTTTAGTCTACCTTGCAAGCACCTGCGTTTCCTCAAGATGAGCCCATGGAAGTCAACTGCACTCATCTCTCTATGGAGGAATACTTTAATCTTTGCCTCTACTGTGGCGGCGCCCGACACTACCTGACAAACTGCCCAGTCCGCCCAGCTGCGCCCCGAAAACCCAAGTGCCGAGATTTTGTTGGTGAGATGACCTGTGCTTCTGCTCCTCGTTTGACCACTCAGGTCTCCCTCTGCTATGCTTCTGATTCTCCCTTGCTCTGCTGGGCTCCGGTTCTTCTGAGAACTTCTTCCACCCTTCTTTCCTGGAGAAGTTCGGCCTGCCTGTCTCCTGTTTGGAAAAACCACTGCATTTCTCATCTATCAACAGGGAGATTCTGGAGATTCTGGACAAGCCAGTCCAGTTCTGTACCCAGTCTGTGTCTCCGAAGGTTGGAAGTTCCCACCAGGGGAAGATATCCTTCTACGTCCTGACCAGTTCATCTGCTCCAGTCCTGCTTGGGTTTTCGTGACTCCAGCTTCACGGCCCGTTGCTGGATTGGAAAACAGGTGAAGTTGTCCAATGGGGCGAGCAGTGCCACTCACTTTGCCTCAAACCCACCCATTTGGAGAAGTCCTGCTCACCCGTTTCTCTGCCCTTTTGTTCGGTTTTGCCGGTGGAAGAACCTCAAGCTAAAGAAGAGCTTTTGGTCTGTCAAGCCTTCTCTGAAGCCCGCCCACCTTTTCCCCTGCCTACTGTTTCTGCTCCCTAGGTCCAAGAAGTTATCCGGGACTCTCTGGACACCTCCTCTGAAGACAGTTCCTGGGATACCGAGGAGGAGGTAGTTACCCCTGTTTGCTTTCGGGGTACCCGGTTAGCCCGGAGGGGAGGGTTTAAGGAGGGGTACTGTCACAGTAGCACACCGCGGCCGTTGTTATGGACCACAATCATGCCCGTGCCTTTGCTCAGGCCCCTGCATTATACTTACCTGTCCTGGTTCCGGTCTCTTTTGCAGCACCGACGCTGCGTCCACTGCTCAGCATTACTCAACAGCCCACACTCCTGCTCCAGCTTGTGTTCGTCTGCTCTGGCTGCCGCGCCGTGTGTGTGTGTGCACCAGTGCACGAGCATTTAAAGAGACAGTACCTCATTACCTGTAATTAACCTGTGACCACTGTTTGCATATAACAAAAAACTTCCTGCCCTTGCTCCAGTGTCAGTTCGTTGATGTCCGTCATAGAGCTTGACCCCTGGCTGCTGGTTACCTGCTGCTATACCCGTTACCCGTGTTAACCCTGCAAGTATCCTGTACTATTCCCTCTGTATACCTGCCGCTGCCCCAGTCCACAACTGCTGTATATCTGCTATGGTGTCAAGTCGTCACCCGCCTGGGACTGCGATACCCACCTACGTCTACATCCGCAGTGTCCTGTTGTCCATTCCAGCACCTACTGTCCTGTCCTGCTACCTCTGCAAGTTTTACCAACCACGCTCGCTGGGGCCCAGAGGATCCGCATACCCAGTATTCTATTTCCCGTAGAACGTGAACATTTTTTGCAATTCACGGGCGATCATGTCTTCCTGTGGAGCCCACTTTTTTTAGCACAGGTCGAGAAATGGGGTACGTGGCATGACTGCTGTTCAGACGCTTTCTCCGTATGTACTGTTAGTTTCATTCCATTTTAGAACTGAACAGATGAAAGCCTTGTTGCTCAAACTCTTTTTGATGTTTGTCAGTCAGAATGACCTTAGCATCATTCCTTTGATTAGTAATAGTAATCAGTTAATTAGTGTGGAGAACCTCTTAAGAAAATCTATAACTAGGAGACAATGAGGCAGATTTATTGTATTTATAAATGTAGTCGTTTCTTAGACTGAAGGTATGAAACTCAATCATACTAGAGGAAAGCATAACCTTTATTTCACTGCAATAAAAAAAATTTGTGGACAATTTGGAAAATTAAATTAATTAAAGGGATTCTGTCGACAATTTTTTTTACTTAGCAAAACAAGACCCTGATCCATATTCTTTTCTTCTTAGCCATTTTAATTTTTTTATTGTAGATTTATCAATTTGATCATCTATATATGATTGTGAGGACAGCATTCTTTCCTGCAATGCTTTTAACAGCATTTAGAGAGATGCTTTACAGCAGCTTCATGCACCTAGGGGCCTTAAGACTAACTCCATCACACGGACTGAGAGTTTTCTAGGCATGCTCTGTGACCTAGGAAGAAGTCAGTGTGAAGGGAGGGGGAGAGGGTAAACTGTGAAATCTCCTATTGTGACTGGTGGATCCTGTGTTATCTATACACATTGGTTCAGTTTTACCCTGCTTGTGCTGATAATGAGCAGACTACTGAAAATCTCTCTTTACACAAGAGGAAGTGTTAGACTATTATCAAGCTTGGTGGCCAAAGTGAAAACTGCAGGACTTAATAATTATTAAAAAATATTGAAAGTGATATGGATTAAAAAAACATAACCAAAAATTCTTAAAAAATGTGCTTAACATAAAAACATGAGTTAAACAATAAGTCATTTTTTGATGACACATTCCCTGTAAGTAAAATACAGGCAGGACCTACTTATTCCCCTCAACAACTACCCTTACCTAGTTGGAACATTTGACCTAATAAGGGTGACTCAGTTCAACACCTTATCCCTAAAAACCCTAATTGTTCCCTACAGAGATCTAAAAAGGAGGACTTATGGTATACCAAATACCCCCGGACAAATACAAGCAAAGTAAACATACCTGGATGCAGAAAAATTACCTCTAAAGTCTTACACACCTTTATGTAAACAGCTAAATGTTAAGCCATTCATTACAAATAGTAAGTATTATATGTCCTATAAATTCTATGTAACAAATCCAAAAAATATTGAGGGTTCTGAGGCATTTCCCCCAGTGTGTTAGGTTCAACAGGGAACAAGTGTACCAATTAAGTAGGGGTAGTTCTTAAGGTGCATAATAGAGCAAGGGAAGGTTCTACCTGTATTTTAATAATTTTTTTCCACACTTCAGCATTGCCCGAGATGTTTTTATTGCAGTGAAATAAAAGTTATGTTTTTACACAAGGTTAATTTCCCTCTAGCATGACTTTTTTTTGTTCTAGGAATCTGTCTCATTTTGAGTGGTTTTCCATTCCACAATATGACAATAAGGCTATGTTCACATGGCTTAATTGCGGCAGCTCGCCAGCGCCATACACCGTATACACGGTATACACCGTGAATAATTGACATGTCACTTCTCTCCCCGCTCGCCGTATTGTGCGAGCAGGGAGAGGAGAACTGTGGATTACCGTAATGACTGGGACGTATCTCGCCCCATATATGGCGCAGTACAGCGCGAAATATGGGGCAAGATAAGTCCCATTTTAAGCTGTGTGAACATAGCTTAAGGGCTCTTTGATTTTCTAGAGATATGAAAACCATACAACCTTCTTCACCAGTGTCTGGCATAATGCACACAGCAGAGTCACATGCATAGAGCCTATATGACAGCCCAAAGAGACACTATGTATGAAACGGTTTTGGTCTAAAACTCCCTTTGTTGCCCATAGGTTTCTATGAGGAAAAAAGTGAGTTTTAGACCAAAACCGTTTCATACATGTGGCCCTATGTCTTCACATTATGCCGCTGTATGGATTGCTAGGAGTGAAGAATACTTCCATAACATTTTTTTATATGAACCTGACAAAAAAAAGCCTCCATATGCCTCCTTGTGAAATAAAAGCCATGAGGAGGTATACTATGCCCCAATAGACAACCATGCATACAGTGTTGCAGCGCTGTACAGCACACAGCTGAGATGGTCATGTGTATGAGGCCTTTGGACAGTCTCTGTCTGGCCCACAGCGGTGCAGGAGAAACCTCTAGTGGGCCCATGAGCATGACAGGCCTGGGGCTGCTTTTCATAGAGAAATGCAGACAAGGAGAGGCAAAAAGCGAAAAGCAGAGTGCAAGAGGCATGAGTATTACAGGAAATCTTGTACAATATCTGTAGGGTGGGCTCCAAGAATCAATGCCACTGGTGGGCCACCCAAAAATAAACTCCACTGGTGGGCCCAGTCTGACACTGCCTTTGGGTTATATGTGTTATACATCTCTTCACATTTATTAAAACAAAGTGCATTAACTTATACGAAGATGTCAACACTGGTTGGCTGCTGGTTAGACATATCAGTTAACTACAGCCTTTTTTCTAATACAAACCTCACGTGGATTTATTACATTCTCTATTGACCACTGTTTGTAGCCTCTATAACACACATGGGATACAGTATTCATCATCAGTACAAGAAATACCACCTCACACTAAGAGAGATGTGACGCTCATTCTGCTTAGCCCTTCTGTGGATGGATCTTTTTCGCTGAATTGTGCCTTTGTGGTGATGAGGCTTGTCACTGGATGAGAAGGTTACGTGTGTCTGTTGTATATTGGAGCAGAAAGATCTCAGCATCAAGGATTAGAAAGAATCAACACAAAATGCTGCAACAGCAATAACCTAACATCACAATTTCCTTAAGTGCACAAAATACACAATCATTCTGTAACAGCAATTCTCATCCTAGTGCTTAATGACAAATACTGAATGAATGGGATATTAAGCTTTGGAAAATAAATATATAAATAATAAGCATACATTATAGGATATTATCATTATTTCTATATTACACCTTGCTGCATATAGATAGACAGAAGAATAAATATGTTTTAATATATATCACACTTGGTGCTACTTTTTTGGGCAGATTCTTCATTGAAATCCAAAAAAAAGTAGAGTACAATGTAAAACAAAAAACACATTTTTGAAAATAACTTATAGTTCAGCAATTCAAATTTGCTGCATGTTGTATCTGATGCAGATACAACAATTTTTGCAGATTTCAGCATATGTTTCTGACCTGAAAACTGCTTCAATTTTCACTGTAAAATTTGAACATACATATAGATGTTATACATCTGAATTGATCTCTGCAGATTTTTTTCTCCCATAATGTGTGGAATTAGCTTTGTATTATCTGTAATGCTGGGATCACACAGAACTAGCCTTAAAATGCACAACAAAATCCAACATCAGAAAACCTGCGCACTGCTGAGAATCAGTTGCAGATCTACACTGTGAATGAGGTTTGTTAAACTTACATTTACTTGTTATCCATAATTGTTCTTACCAAATG
>JAODAL010034291.1:0-44449 GCA_025379985.1 Phyllomedusa bahiana
AAAACCAGTGTAAGGTCACGGCAGCAGGAGCAGAGGTCAGACAGTGGCACAATGACATTCTAAAGGTGGCCAAAACAGGAGTAGGCCACAGAGTGGCACAATGACACAGTGAGGAGGTCACGGCAGCAGCCACAGCAGTAGCAGGAGGTCAGACAGTGGCAAAATGACATTCTGGAGGTGGCAAAAACTGGAGTAGGCCACAGAGTGGCACAATGACACCAGTGTGGATGTCACGGCACCAGCAACAGCAGCAGCAAGCATGAGGTCGTAGAGTGGCACAATGACAGAGTGTGGAGGTGGGTTCAATACCAGTCCCTGGTAAAGATGTTGGTGGCAGATGGAGAAATTGTCACACTGGTGGCATCAGCGGGTGTCAGCATCAGAAAAATGGCTGAGGCAGGTATTTGAACCCAGACTAAATTTCCGCAGTTTGGGTGGGGGCGTCATGGCTGATGTAGTCTGAAAACCTAAGGCATTGGTGTGTAGAAATCCTGGCCGATCCACGCCTGATTCATCTTGACAAAGGTCAGTTGTTCCACATTTCCCGCGGACAAGCGGTTTCTCCTTGGGGTAACGATGGCCCCCCCGCCGCACTGAACACCCGCTCTGATGCCACACTACTGGCCGGGCAGGAAGCTCTCCACTGCAAACTCGGAATTTTGCGGCCACACATCCAGTTTGGCTGCCCAGTAGTCCAGCGGATCTTCTAACTGGGGTGGCAGAGTGCTTTCCAAGTAGGCCACCACTGTTGGTTCAGGGACTGCTCCAGGGTCCTGCTGCTGCTGGTGACTGCCCTCCTCACTAGGCGGTTGAAAGAAGGTGCATCATCAGTGACTCAAACTTAGGTTGCTGCTGATGGAGCTGGTACTGCTCCTATCCCCCCACCTTCCCCCAGCAGCCGCGGCAGTTGTACGTGAGCACTGAAGAACCCCCCGGTAAGACCTGTCAGAGGAGGGACGTTGCCGCACATAGGCAGCGGCCAACTGACTACAGACGATTTCCCTATAGTATTTGAGTTTGTCCTCCCTCTCAATAGCTGGGAAAAAGGCACCCATTTTGGACCGTAGTGAGGGTCCAATAGGGTGGAGAACCAAAGTCATCCCTCTGCCGGATGCTGACTATTTGGCTGTCACTAGCCAGGGAAATCAGCATGCTGGGGCCATCTGCACAAGTGAACTCCAAGGGCTCCCTGCCTCCATCTCCACTGTATACTGCCAAAGGTGCTTGCGGGTCATCTGCCTCGTCTTCCTCATCTCCATCTACCTCCTCCAGCTGCTCCTGTCCTCCTCTCTTGTCACCTGGGTAGAAAATCCACTCATTTCACCAGACAATGCTTCTGCTCCAATGTCTCCTCCTCTTCCTCCATTTCAGTCCCCACCGGGCCATGTGGCCACGAGATATAGTCCCACGTCTCCATCCCCTTTCCCAGACAGATTTTTCTGCATCTGTTCCCCGGACATGAAGCATGGGAAAACGTTATTCATCCCGTAGTCCTGGCGACTGACAAATAACGTGGCCTCCTCAAATGGGCCCCAACAAACGGCAGTGTCACGCATGAGCGCCACTGGGTGACATCAAGTTACACAGGGGAGTAACTCCTGTCCGCCTGGATCATCAAAAATTCGTTAAATGGCCTTTCTCTGTTCATACAGTCGGTCCAACATGTGCAGGCTGGAATTCCAACCCGGGGGGAAACATCGCATATCAGAGGTTTTTGTTGGGGGAGGCCCTTCTTATTTTCGCAATTGGGAGGGTGTTCCCCCGGCTTTGTAGGGGAAAGGATGAAGTTTCTTTCCCCAGTTTCCTGGCCATTTTTCCCGAATCTTCTGAAAAATCGGGGGAAGACTTTAGGAACCTTTTCCCCAACCCGAAATTTAACACATGCCCATGCAGGGCGCATGGGCCATCCCCCCTCAGTGCAAGGCCCCCAAACCCCGTTACTCCCATTGCCATTAACCCTTGTTTTCCCATTTTCCCGTTTGGGGCCGGGGAAAAAAAGCCACACAAACGTTTTTTGCTGCATGACGCCCGGGGCAGTTCCCCCCCTGTGTGGGCTTGTTCTCCGAGGCAAGCCAGGAGTAAACTGCCGGGGCAAACCCCTGTGCCCCACAAAATGGGTTTTTGGGTGGGCATACTTGTGGAGGGTGAATGGTGGTGGTTTGGGGGAGAAGGAGGGGGAGGCGGACATTTTGGGGCGGAGCCCCAGTTTGACAAAGGGGGGGGAGGGAAAAGCGGCGTCTCCTGTCCAAGTGTTGGTTTGCCTGGGCCGGAAAACACAAAACACCCAAAAGGGCCGGGGAAAAAGGGCATGTACTGGCCCCCGAACCCAAGTTACGCCCAGACGTTCCCCGCTGCCGGTTCCCCCTTTGGAAAAAAACCCATAAACTCAAGGACTGCGGCCCATTTTCTGTTCTACATATTTATGAAGTGCTGGTACTAGCGCCTTTTTGAAAATAAATCACGGCATTGGAACTCTCCAACTCGGCTCGGCACAAGCCATTAGTTCTCTGAAAGGTGCAAGTCCCAACCATTGGAAGTGGAGGGACTGCAGTAACCAACAAACTTGGCAGGAGCACGTTCAGTCTGTTGCTCCTTAAGGATGGTTGTACCATACTGGTTGTCACTTGCAATCGCCATCGCTGACGACTGCTGGGCGCCATGAGTAGCGAGAGCAGGAAGCAACTGACCGGGAGATGATGTCAAAGAGAAACAGCTCCCTTCTGGCAGAGGAGTGGAGCCTTGACCTGGCTGGCAATGGCGTGCCGTGCCACTCGGCGCTGCTGCTGCAGTTGCTGTTGTGAGCAGGATGACCACCACATCTAGTAGCCACGTTCTCCACAGTCCCTGGATGGTGTGGGACCTGCATTTGTTGACGCAGAGCCATGGTGCCAATGTTAGTTCCTGCCACGCTTCACTTTCTGCCACAGATTCTACATATAAACACATATTGGCTCCTCCGGAGTCTTAGCAAAAACTTGCCACAATCCGCCGAGTAGCTGATTTTCCGCCACTGTGCTCCGCACAAGTGAATACCTCACCGCCGCTGCCCCCGTCCTGAGCCCCTGTGCTAGCACTTCTTGGACCTTCGAAGGCGGTGATTTCTCCCTACCCCGTGGCCGTTTGGCTCCCGACCTCACAACTTCTGCTACCCTGCTGACTTACGGCCACACAACCCACTTGCTGGCTGCGCCGCTGCCTGGACGCAAGCAGAGCCGCCCTTTTCTCCCTGACGATGAATGAAGCCTTGCCTCACCCGGCTCCCAAGTGCGGTCGACTACATCATCATCTTTTTGTGTTTTTCTAATCTTCACTGCTGTCCTCACACCGGTGTTTCCGTCATGCAGAGGCTGACCCCTCACAACATGACCTCCCAATGCCACTCTCCACATTATACTTTGCCGCCTACTGCAAAAGCGGGGATCCTGGCCCACCATTTCTTCGCTGCCAAGTAGCTGCCTGACTTTGCCCTCTCAAATTGTTTCTACCTCGCTAATAGTGGCACTAGAGCGCAGACCACATAGTAGATCTCTGGCTGAGGGAACCGGATGGGACAGAGGCGGGTTTAGGACAGGTGAGGGCCTCTGACCGCTGCCCGGGCCATGGCAACTTAGGTTGTGTCTGAAGATCCCACTGACTCTTGGCGTTAGTGGTTGTCAGAGTGTCTCTGGGAGGAAGTGGATGGACCTAGTAAAACCAATCAAGAACCCTTGGGTGCTAGTCCCAGCACACGCCCGCTAGATGAAAGCGGCAGTTGTGTCCACAGGCCGAGTGACCCCTTCTGTGAACGTCCCTTGCTCGTGCTGCAACCTGGGCCTTCTCAGGAATGTTTGTGCCACTTCCGACTCGCAAGTGAAGAGCCTGGCCACTCTCTGGTCTGACATATCTGTTTGACTGGACTAAAATGTACAGACTCTGTTTTTGATGAAGATATCTGCATATGATAAATACAACACCTGTATCTTTTGACCTCCAAATGAACCCACTAAAGAGCTTTGGGTAACCCTTTGATATAAATTGCGCTCCCACAAATGGGCGGGAAAAAATTGACTTGTATGTGTCGTTTAAAAACTCTGTGTATTTTACTGAATATAAAAGCACAAACAAAGGCCTTAATTTCCTGCGGATATGAAATAATGCTACAGAATTTTCTTCTTGTGACGTTTAAAAACAAAGTTTCTTATACCTGATACAACTGCAGGAAAAATACTTAGTTAACCCTTGGATGTAAATTTCGCAAAAGAATTGAGCAACCAAAAACTACCATCTTTGTAGCGTGTTACCATGGCGTGTATTTTTACGCTACACAACAAGAGAAAAACTTGCAATGAACCTTCGCGTTGTGAATTATGCTTATCTAGGAAAAATGTCTTTTTTTGCTGTGAAAAAACGTTATTCTTTTTAGTCACCAAAACAGCATGAAACAACGCTTAATTAACCCCTGGATGTAAATTGCACAAAATGAATTGAGCAGCCAAAAACTACCAGCTTTGTAGCGTGTTACAATGGCGTGTATTTACAGTAAACAGCAAGAGAAAACAATGTAATTAACCTTCGCTTGGTGAATTATGCTACAGGCAAAATGAGTCTTTTTTGCAGTGAAAAGACGGTTTTCTTCTATCACCAACAACAGCAAAAACAACGCTTAATAAACCCCTGATGAAAATGCGCTAAAGAATTGTGCACCATAAACTACCAGCTTGTATCGTGATACAATAGGCGTTTATATTACTGTACAACAGCAAGAGAAAAACTTGTAATTAACCTTCGCTTGTAGAATTATGCTACAGGCAAAAATGTCTTTTTTGGCGGTGAAAAACAGACGGTTTCTTTTAGTCAACCACAACAGCAGAACAACGCTTAATTACCCCCTGTATGTAAATTGCGCAAAAGAATTCAGCAGCCAAAAACTACCAGCTTTTGTAGCGTGTTACAATGGCGTGTATTTTACTACGGTACACTGCAAGAGAAAAAACTTGTAATCAAACCTCGGCTTGTGAGAATTATGCTACAGGCAAAATGCTTTTTGCGGGAAAAAGACAGTTTCTTTTAGTCACCACAACAGCAGAACACGCTTAATTAACTCCCCTGGAATGTAAATTGGAGCAAAAGAATTGAGAGTCAAAAATTAAGTTGTATTTGTTTGTAAAAACGCTGTTTCTTTAAATGAATACATTCGAGTTTATGACCCGCTTGTATAAATAAGCAACAACATCACGCTCAAGGGTCCCAACGCTTGGAATCTTCTTCTGGATTCCCATAATCCTCGGCAAGTCAAAATGGATCGGTGGACCCGTAATCTTGAAATATTGCTCTTTTCTTTAGTCAATAACAGACAGCCTTTTAAACGAATCAGTAAAATCATCGCATGTAATACAGTCATAGCAGACTAGTATCGTGTGGTTGCCATAAACAATACGGTAAATACCTTAGTTGGCTTCAAATCTTACCAATAGGACAGGAGAGCATGGACAACCGCCGGGTGAACGCCGCAAGATGCAACGTTTCAAGGGATCAACGCCCTCTTTCTCAAGCATGCGAAATATGGATCCGTATATTTCAAGATATACGGGTCCACGATCTCTTTAAATGAATACAACAGGAACAGGCTTAGATCACCCTTGGATATTCAATGGTGCTGTGAGCAGATATCATTAAAATGTTATATCAGGCTGCATTGGACACACACTGGACTTCAGATCCAATACCCCACAAAATCAGAAATAGAATGTTATAAAGAGAGCATACACTGAACAGCTGTGACAACCCCTCAAAAATTGCTGAATAAAAAAGAGTTCTTTAGTATCAGCAATCTATAAGCAGCCCGCGTCAGCACCTTTCCCTACTCAGTACAGTGAGAGCAGTATGAGCTCCCAGCGTCGTCCCCGACTAAATAGTGCGTGACTTCATATAATCCCCGCCGGTCTCTTGATTGCTTCATCTCTGCACATGTCATGCAGCTATGCCCTTCTTCCTCCCAGAGTTCTTGCCTCCATGTAAACGCATGTGCTCGCTAGCAGCCATATTTATCAATCAAAAGCACACAATTAACTTTTTTTTCCCACCCCCGTTCACGCGAAGTGCCCCAAAGTTCGACTTCGTTCCGAACCGAAGTTTTCCTGAAATTCTAAACGGATTCCACTTCGTTAGAATCAATTCGCCCATCTCTAGCGATAATCTATTATCGACTATCGGCTATCGGCATGATAATTGACGATATCGACTATCGCCCAATGATGATAGTTGATGCAATCGCTCATCACTAGTGGTTGCTAGTATTATAATTGCATAAAGATAAGGCGATGCAAAGGGTGCCACTTATACAGATACGTGTGGTGCACCATGCTGACTTACAACCTACGACGCCTCTACTATTCTAATGGGCAAGCTGCCCAGCACATTTCAGGAGTCCAACACAAAATACTGACACCCTCTGCTCCCCAGTATTTAGGGCAAAAAATAACACACTAGAAAAATATCAAATTTAAGGTATTAGTTGATACAGTGGTCACTATATTCGCAAGTTTGCAAACCACGTCATGGTTCCTCATTTTCTTGCAAGTCCCTACGCTAACAATTTATAGAACTCAAAAACGAGAATCCTTGATGAGTTCTGAATAAAGTCAAACACAATCTCATAGAGCTCCCATAGAAATGAATAGTGAGAACAGCTGCTAGCACCACCCTCTCCATTCCCTTTGATCAGGGGTGTCAAACTCGTTTTCACCGGGGGCCATATCGGCCTCACGGCGTACCTTAAAGGGCCGACATACTTTTCGAACTACTTGTAGGTAGATAAGTGGGTATAAAGCCCCCTGACAGTTATATCTGCCCATGTAGGTAGATAGGTATTTTTGCCCCCTGGAGCCAGGTAATATGCCCCATATAGAAAGAGAGATGCCCCACATAGCCCCCCTGTAGCCAGGGAGATTCCCCACATAGCCCCCCTGTAGCCAGGGAGATGCCCCACATAGCCCCCCTGTAGCCAGGGAGATGCCCCACATAGTCCCCTGTAGCCAGGTACATGCCCCACATAGTCCTCTGTAAGACTGATAGATAATGCCCCAAATAGCCCCCAGTAGCCATGTAGATGCCCCCCCTAGTCCCCCAGTAGCCATGTAGATGCCCCATATAGTCCCCCAGTAGCCAGGAAGATGCCCTATAGTCCACCAGTAGCCATGTAGATACCCCATATAGGCCCCCAGTAGCCATGTAGATGCCCCATATAGGCCCCCAGTACCAGGCAGATGCCACCCATAGGCCCCCAGTAGCCAGGCAGATGCCCATAGTCCCCAGTAGCCACGTAGATTGCCCCATATAGGTCCCCAAGTACAAAGGCAGATTCCCCATAGTCCCTCATAGCCATTGTGATATGCCTCCAGATAGGACCCCCCAGTAGCCAGGCAGTTGCCCATAGTCCCCCAAGTAGCCCTGTAGAAAGCCCATATAGGCCCCCAGTAGCCAGGCAGATGCCCCATAGTCCCAGTAGCCCCAGTGGCCCCCCCCCCCCCCCCAAAATAAGAAAAAAAAAAGGAATGCCCCCCATATAGACCCCCAGGTATGCCAGGCAGATGCCCCAAATTCCCCAGAAGCCATTGATGCCCCAATAGGCCGCCAGTAAGCCAGTCAGATGCCCCATAGTCCCCCCATAAGCCATGTTGATGCCCCATATTGGCCCCCTGATGATTATAAAATTTAAAAAAGCTACTTACCTCCTGGTTGTCGGAGCAGTGCAGTCCGGTCCGGGAGCTGTGTACGGTGTAAGCAGCGTGACGTCACACCGCTTACGCCCTCACGCAGCTCCAGAGATCTCCACGGCGGCAGAGGCGTGCCGAACGAGGAGACCCACATCGTCAGTGGGCATGAGCAGTGCGTCGCTAGGCTGTTTTAGTTCGGGGCTTGGCACCCAAATAAATATCCCCTGTGCCCCAACCTCTTCGGGCTTCCAGGCCGCTTCCATGGGCCTGGAACACCGACGGCCATGCCCACCCGACCCAGCGCATGTGCGTCCGCTGGACGCACATACAACCGAGGCTTCGCGGAGCAGAGAGCGACGCTCCCTGCCCCGCAGACAGTGTATAGGACCGTCTCCTCCGGGTCCATCACACAGCGGGGGCCGTCGGGTCCTCATTGCACTGAGGCCTGCCGCAGCCCGTGCTGCTCAGCTTGGCAGCGGCGCGAAGTAAACTGACCTCATCACTCCGCTGCCTGTCCTCGGGAGCCACAGCGCTCACAGGCATTGCGCCCGGGACTGGCCAGGAGGAGCGCGGGTGCCTGAAAGATGGACAGAGCCGCGGCTCGCCAAGGGATGCTAAGGTGAGTATTAATGTTGTTATCTTTAGAAGCGTTTAACTCCTCAGGGTGCCCCTAGTAATACTGCCATGTGGCCCCATATACTGCTGTGGCCCCTCTATACCTACCTGTGGGCCTCCCTATACCTGACCTGTGGCCCCATATACCTGCTGTGGCCCCATATACCTGCCTCATTGCCCCATATACTGCCTGTGGCGCCCCCCATACCTGCCTTGGCCCCATGTACTACTGCCTGTGGCCCATTATACCTGCCTGTGGTCCCATATACTGCCTGTGGCCCCATATACCTGCCTGTGACCCCCTATACCCCTGCCTGTGGCCCTATATACCTGCCGTGGCCCTATATTCCTGTCTGAGCCTTTTATACCTGCCCTCAGTGCCCCAATATACCTGCCTCAGTCCGCCCTATATCTATATACCTGCTTGAGAGTGCCCCTATATTTATATACCGCCTGAAGTGACCCTAAACTATATTACCTGCCTGACATTGACCCGATATCTATATAATCTGCCTAAGTGACCCTAATTTATATAGCTGCCTAATTGAGAGGGACCTATACACCTACCTAACTGAGGGGACTTATATACCTATAATTAAGGAGTTGCTGGAATTGTGAGGATTCTAAGATAGTTGGGTCCAAATCTGCAGGGACGATTATTGGGCTGGGAGATATCAGCATGAAAGGTGTAACAGGATGAGAAGAAAGGGAACGTGAACAGACGCTGAATCAGAAATGATGTCTCCGGTGAGTGCACTAAATGTAACTGTGTAATCACTTGATCTGTCCTGCAGAGCACTACATACAACTTGTATCTACCATTATATGGTACACGTGTGTATGGCGGTAGTATATGTGATAGAGCCTGTGTACAGCTGATAGTCACATGTGGGGGTTGCGGTTCAGGGCGGGGGGTTCCCAGGGTCTGGGCAGGATTATTTTGTCCTTTGGTAGTAATAGTTTTTTGTGACTTGGTTGTGGTGTAGGAGTTTTTTATTAGTAACAATCATTTGTCCGGCAAGATTTGCTCCTGCGTAGGTGTATTTTTTTTGGTTGACTGTTTAGGATTACACTGTCATAACGGATGTGAGGTTGGGTGGACTTTGAAAAAGTAAATTTTGTCATTGGTGATTTTCATTGTGTCAGTGACTGCTGAGGCAGGTAAATAATATAGGTGTCACTCTATTTGGAATATGCTGAGAAATTAAGTGACGAGGAGCAGAAGTTTTTCTCCCCCCCTTTTTTGGTTTAAAAAAAAACACCACCCCCCATTATTCAAAAAAAAAACAGGGGGTGGAGCCGCAGTTCACAATGTGGCGTGAAAAATGTCGTGTGAACCCCAGCCCTACTGGACAAAAACACGAAGGGGGCCCGGGCCCCCGATGTTTTAGGAACGCCTAGCACGCCCCTGGGCGTGGAATTAAAGCTTTCACGTCACGGCCCCCTGCGACGGCACGTATGTACAGCGCACAACCGAGCCCAGTAAATCAAAGAGAAGGTGGGAGGGAAATGAATCCCTCCTCCCTTCTTCCTGTACTATCAGCTGCCGCCGAGTGTGTAGCTGGCTGGACATGACTCTGAACTGCTGTGGTTAAATAGCCGCGCAAAGTCATGGAGATCGTTGGTGGTACGGAAAACACAGGGCCGCGGGCCGGATTTGGCCCACGTTCCTTGGGATGTTATACACCTGGTAACCCTCGGGCCCTTAGATGAGTCAGACTAATAAGCCACAAGAGAGCAACCAGGCAGAGCAGAAGAGTGCTTAAGGTAAAGTCCCCTAAAAGAGATTTTATTGTGAAAAAGTGGTAACTAACAAAAAAAAAATGTACTCCTACATGACATTGTCCCTACTGTAGCAACCCTAGTAATTAATTTGACATTTAATTTCAAACAGAGTAAAAATGAGAAAAACTGTGGAACTGATCTCTTTCCAATGCACCCACCCCCCCAACAAATAAATAATACACATATATATATATATATATATATATATATATTATATATATATATATATATATATATATATATATATATATTTATATATATATATATATACACACAAAACCAGTTGGGGACAGGCGATAAGGTCAGGACAGACGGCAGGCCATGTGGTCAGGAAACGATAGCAGGAATTACTGGCACACAGGTAGAAAAGAACTCTCTCCAAAACTCTCTGAAACGCACTACAGAACCTCAGTACTCTGGCAGAAAGTGTAGGAGGAGTCTAGAAGATATAGAGTCAGAGCCCGGCAATTAGCCAATTACCAGCGCGCTGGGCTTTAAATACAAAAGACGCCCAGCAAGCGGGTGGCGCGGCTCAGGCTCACAGCAGAGTGGAGACGGGAAGCAGGAGCACAGCTGAGTGAGTATTCATCTGGGCAGAATGTAGGAGAACGGGGGAGGCCAGGGCCGGAGCGGGGCTTGCGGCACGCTCCATGACAATCAGATTAAATCTTACCTATGTTAGGTCAATTAGGATTACCAGTATTATTTATATTTGCCAGATGCCAGAATAATGGAGAGAGAGAGAGAGAGAGAGAGAGAGAAACATTTTACGGCATTTTGTGCACTTTATTTTTGCCAAAGTTAGGAACTGAACAGTCCCAATATGTATTTTAAATTTCTAACCAGATGGTGGTGGGGGGGGGTTGGGTTTGGAAGAATACAGGTTCCTGGAAGGCTTCAACAATAAATTAATCTTATCTTAAAAATTCCAACCGTGTGCTTATCTTTAGAAACTAGCTCGCTGAGATTTTATCAACAACGTGAAAGGAAATTATTCTTCAAGTTGAGATATCTCTGTATGACATTTCTTCACAGATGGACATGTCAAAGACATTCTGACTATATACTTTACATAAACATTTCTATGCTGTAGAAAGGGTAATATAGCAGTTAGGGTAAGAGCAAATAAAGAATGCATTTCAGTGTATGAAATACATGTATGGATGTAGCAGTGTGTATACCTGTGAGCAGACAAAAAAGGATTTCTATTATTTTAAAACCTAATGCAAAAATTACATTGCATTTGTAGAAAGCATATGAACTGATGTCATTAACAATCACTGTACTATGTCAACATAGCAATTTTCGAGAGCAATGTGAATATCTATTCTATGCTATTGATAAAATATTGAAATAATAATTGGTAGGTTTATTATTATTATTATTATTTACTTTTTGTAGGATTTTTCACAAGGGAAGTGGGATTATAAATCCAAACTTTTCATTAAAAATATCATGTGCCACCTTCATTTTTACAAATGTTATTTTATTTCCTGTTATGATGGGACTTAGTTCAAAGTATAAAATAGCTTGTGGAGGTGTGGAAAACTGCACAGGAGTTAGATGTTTTTTAGTACATAAATGACTAGTGACTAATGAGATAATGACTAATAGATTTAATAGAGCCATGTGTTGCTTTCCAAAAAATAATCATAAAAAATAGAAGCATTTTCAGCTCTGCTGGGTCTATTAAAATGTAACATCAAATATTATATAGATTTCACATATTTATTTTATTCATTCATATAATGCTTGCATACTTTGCAGTACTGAAAAGAATGGGTCATTGACCCTTTGCAGGGTGTTGAACCATGAATTGGGCTGTAAGCCAAGCCAGTAACTGCCCCATAAGGAAGAGTACCCCACTTGCAGAAAGCTAATGGGTCTTTTCAAGACCCACCCTTTTCCCCCCTTTTTTTTAATACCCAGAGGGTTTGATATGACTGCAAAGGATGCTGTTGCTAAAAGTGGCACCAGAAACTTTAAATATCTTCTCTAGAGCCTAGTGGAATGTTACCCAGGAAGCATTCCATGGCCTTTTAGTCTCACCACTAGTGATGAGCGATTACATTGACTATCGTCATCGGGTCGATAGTCGATATCGGCAATAAATCAATTATCGATTTCCGATAGTCGAATAATAGATTATCTGCCGATGACCATTAAAGTCTATGGGAGAGAACAACTAACCTACATTATTACACCCAAACAATGGCCTGGAGAAGCTGGAATTAAACACACGAACAGTCCAAATGTGGAAACATGCTGACATCTTAAGCAACACCGACTTAGGATATAAAAGCCACAGAAAAAAAACACAGACAATCACCTATCCCTGTCTTGTACCAACAGCCTGACTCTTAAACCTGCCATCCCGCCACACATTAAAAAGTGCATAAGCAGTAAGAGATTGAACTATTCAATTTACGTGAAAACCCTGGATAATTGAAATATCCTGCCCTGGATCGCAGCATGAGCCCCAAACTGCAATGACCCCCAGATTAAAAGTGCCGGACAAAGGAGTCTTATTCAACCACCATATTTTAGTTGAACTGGACATTGACTATATCTGTCCTGTACCGCAGAATGACCTTTAAACCTGGTCTGACCCACAAGATTTAAAAGTGCCGGAAAATAGGATCTTTTTGAACTAACCATTATTAGTTTAAAGAACTGTACATTGACTATACTGTTCTGTAGGCACAGTAATGAACCATCTAAACCTGTCTGACCCACAGATTAAAAGTGCCGGAAAAAGGAGTCTTTGTGAACCACCGCAATTTTAGTGAACGAACATTGGACTATCTGTCCTGTACCGCAGAAATGACCATGTAAAACCTGTCCTGACCCACCGATTAAAAAGTGCCCGGTAAAAAAGGAGTCTTTGCAACCACCGCTTTTATATTCACTGGACATTGTACTATACCTGACCTGGGGCCACAGCATGAGCCCCAAAACCTCATGACCCCCCAGATTTAGAAAAGTGCCCGGAAAATAGGAGTTTCTTTTAAGAAACCGCCATTTTAGTTTGAACTGGGACATTGACTATACCTGTCCTTGGTCACACCATGAGCCCCAAACCTGCATGACCCGCCAAGATTAAAGAAGTGCCGGAAAAAGGAGTCTTTCAACACTCATTTTATTGAACTGGAACATTACCTATTTCTGTCCTTACCGACAGTATATGACATAAACCTGTCCAGATCCCCCAATTAAAAAGTAATAATAATAATAATAAACTTTTTTTATATAACTGTCCAACATATTCCACAGCACTTACAATTTGGAGGGTAAACGTACAGCCATTAACACATTAAAAGTACTTACAGATGAGACACAAGTGTGAGGGAGGGCCCTCGCGCAAGAGCTTACAATCTATTAGGGTGTACGGGAGAGACGAAGGGCAAGAAGTGCTGTAGATTTACAATGGTCCAGGTGCCATGTGACCATAAATATGGGTTTTTTTTTACATAGAATTCGGATAACCTGCCACCCTCTATATACCTCTATATATAAGTTAAGTGCTGAAAATGAGATGAGTGCGCTAGGACAGTTGGGGGGAGGTGGAGGGGTGTTTAGCATTAGTGATCTTGGTAGGCCGAGTGAGTAAGATGTAATGTCTCAGGGTCCTTTTAAAGCTATGAGAGTTCCTGAAGTGAGTGCCTGAACGCCCTGCGGTAGCATTTTCCAGAGAACTGGGTGCCCTGCACGTTGAAGTCTTAGGAGACGGCATGGGGGTTAGGATGATTGATGAGTGTAACCTGATATCATCAGCAAGCGAGAGAGCGGCGTTGGGGTGGTAGACAGAGATGAGGGAGGAGATTTATGGAGGGAGCAGCGTTGTGGGAGAGCTTTATGATGAGAGTGATGATTTATTGTTTGTATACCTGGTACTGGGTATAGGCAACCAGTGGCCGTGGTACAGACACATTGTAGAGGCATTAAGTATAGCGCTGGAAAGAAAAGACAAGCCTGGCTGCTGCATTCAGGACAGATTGGAGAGGGAGAGCTTTGCAAGAGGGAGACCGATAAGCACAGGAGTTGACAGTAGTCGAAGACGAGAAATGAATAAGAGCAACAATGAGAGTTTGAGTTGTTTCCACAGTGATAAAAGGACCGGAATCTTGGAGATTTATCCCCTTGAGGTGCAGGTGACAGGACGGGCAAGGGATTGGATATAGTGGGATAAGGACAGATCGGAATCTAGTATAACCCAAGACAGCGTGCCCTGCTGCCAAGCGAGTTATGTGTTGTAGCGCACACACTTGAGACAGAAGGGCAGGGTAAGGCCTGTTAGTAGATGGTGGGATTGACTAGAAGTTTCAATTTAGTGAGTTAGTTTTAAGATACAGGGAGGACATGATGTCGAGACAGCAGACAGGCAGTCCCCAGTATGTTTTGTAGCAGAGCAGGAGTGATGTCTCGGGAGGAGTAGTAATAATTGGGTGTCATGCAGCGTCGAGATGGTACTGGAAGCCAAATCTGCTGATGTTTGTCCAATGGGGGCTGTATAGATTGAGAAGAGGAGAGGGACCAAGAATGGATCCCTGAGGAACCCCCGACAGCAAGAGGAAGAGATAGAGGTAGAACCTGCAAATGAACACTGAAGGAGCGGTTAGAAAGGTAATATTAGAACGCAAGAGAGAAGCGTGTCATGGAAGGCCAATGTGCTGAGCATCCTGAGGAGAAGTTGGTGATCAACAGTGTCAAACGCTTCACGGGAGAGATCCAGAAGAAGCAACAATGAGTAGGTTGCCTTGAAGATTTAGCTGTTTTTTTTTTTATTTTATTAGGGTGAAGTTTATCATTGGAGACTTTAGTTAGAGCCGTATCCGTGGGAGTGTAGGTTCGGAAAACCGAATTGCAGAGGATCGAGAAGAGAGTTAGTAGAGAGATAGCGGATTAGGCGAGAGAAGACCAAGCAGTTCAGGATTTTGGAGATGAAGGGCAGGTTTGAGACTGGTCGGTAGTTTATCACGAGGAGATGGTCCAGAGTGGGCTTTTTCAGTAAGGAGTTTATGACAGCCGTTTAAAAAGGAAGATGGAAAGACCCAGAGGAGAGAGAGAGGTTACATATTGCAGTTATGTGAGAGATAGCTGAAGAATATAGACTGGACAAAGTGGGAGGGAATGGGGTCACTAGAGCAAGTGTGGGGCGTGCAGACAGCCGAAGCCTGGACTACTTTCTTCTTCTGTCCGTCGGGTCAAGAGTGAGAGTAGCTGTGGGATGTGCGGGAGGGGACCTGAATGGCTGCACTGCTTGGGGTTTGAGATGAGATTTTTTGCCGGATTTTTGTCAATTTTCTCTTTGAAGTGGTGGCCAGGTCTTCAGCATTGAGGTCAGAGACAGGGGCCCTGAGCTTTAGGCCAGAGAAGGGAGTCTGGATGGTGTCAAACAGTCGTTTATGGTTGTTGTGTAAGGTTGTGATGAGTGGAAGGTGAAATATTTTGTTTGCGCTGTGAAAGGGCACTTTGGATAAGTCCTGACTTTGTAGTGTAGGAAAGTCTGCAGGTAGCTTCGAATGCGACTTCCTCCACATACGCTCCGCACATCTGGAAACATCGCTGCAGATTGGTGAGTCTGAGGTGTGTGCCATGGCTGTGGTGTCTGACTCTGATGGGCGGGGGTGTGAAGCGTTGCCGGAAAAGAGTCTTTCAACCACCAATTTATTGAACTTGACATTTGACTAACATCTGTCCTGGCCACAGCATGACCCTTCAAAACCTGTTAATCACAGATCACAAAGTGGCACTATGCTATTTTGGTACAGGACCTGTCATTAGAATATTTTTTGGTAACTGACATTTGTTTACCAAAATTTATTTAGGGAAGTTTTATTTATATGTTTTACATTATTACATTTTGGCATTTTTTCAAGTGGTTGTAACCAATAACACATACACCCTCCCTGCAGTTTTTAAGGTATTTTTTACACGTGTAAAGGATGTGGTTAATTAGTCCTCGACTGACCCATAAAGTAATACAAATGTCCCTAATCATGTCCCCAAAACACTTCTTAGTTTGAGATGACATTTGCCCCTCCTGGCTTCTGATAGGGATTCAGCCCAATCAATTCAATGTTTCATTTTTCCTCCAAATCCTTCTTCAGTGATTAGGGACAGACTCCCCCTGGAGATCAAATGAAGCGAAAAAACCCCCCCCCCCCCCCCCCCATAGGTGACTTCCGCCCCCCCAGAAACATGATAATCCTCAAATTGTGCAATTTGTGTCGAGTGCCCCTGGAACCCTTTTTGACACTACTTAACCTCGACAGAAATCAACCTTTTTCAAATCTATTTTTTAGAGAAAATGTTGAAGCTCTCCTGATTGCCCTATCGAGCCAGTGCTGCCGTTGCCAGCCATCTGTTAACACCACTGCGGTTCCAGCTGCCATTCCAACTTACAGTGGGTGCGGGTGAGAGCCCAGGCTAGCCGTCTGTATCTATAACATGCGAGTTTCAGCTGCTAGGTCCGTATGTTAAAGTGGGTGCGGTGAAGCCCTAGGCAGCGTCCGTCATCCCCACCCCCCCCCCCCCAATTAACATGGTAAAAATGCCTTATGACGCAGTCAAAGAACAAACAGTCGTGTGCTGAAGTCAGAGTGCGAAGGCGTGAAGTGTAGAGGTAAGACCTCCCCAGCCTACTCAGTACACGTCAAGACCTGGGTAGCGCCCGCTTGCCCCTCCCGTATGAGTGCGGACGCATTTGAGCTTCACTTGGGAAATTACTGGTGGTTAACGCTCCTGTTCCACCCAGGTGCACCTTTTTCCTTGGCATTCTTATTCTCATTTTACTCAACGTGCTGGAGGAAAAGATTGTCTCTGTTCTTTGGTTTCTCTGTCCGACTCCATACTACTCATGTCCTCTGAATAACCTACATCTTGATCAAGTCTTTCCTGTACCTCCCCTTGTACAATTCAGAGGAATTTTTTTCACCAGCCTATTTGTACATGCAAGTTTATAGTAGTTTAATTCTAGAAAACACATTTTAAAATAGGATGGAAACCACCATGTCTTTGTTTCTCCTTTTTTTTTTAAATTGTATTAAATGGGTTGTCTCAATCAGTGCTTGCTAGCTATGATTAAAGATCTACAAAAACAAGTCATTTTGCAATATGTGTCCATTAACAGTGTCCAACCTATCCTGTTTCTGACAGCACCATCACCCGTGAGGCCACTCTTGACCATTGTGAAGAACAAATGTCCTGTTAGAACCACATTTTTAAAATAGGAGTACCTGTAGTCCTAGCACAATTTCACAGCAAAATGCCCCCCACAAATTCAAAACATGACCCCAGATCCACTTTGAACAATGTGAAGAACAAATGCCTGTAAGAAACAAAATTTTTTATAATAGGCACCTGTATAATAGCTGCATGTCAAGCAAATGCCCCAAAAATTCCAAACATGACCATTGAGTCCACTTTTGACAATTGTGAAGAACAAATGTCTGTTAGAAGACAACATTTTTCTATAATAAGAGGATCTGAGTATTGCTGCTATTCAAAGCAACATGACCCCAAAAAATTATAAAAAATGACTGCTCACCACTGCTAAAATTTGGTGAAGGGGAGAAATTCCACTTAAAAGCCACATATCTGTTCCGAAAGGACCATGATTATAGCTGTATCTCATAGCACCATGACCACAAAAAAATTATAAAATGACTCCACAGCCACGGTTAAAAATTGTGAGGAGAAAATGCCACTTAAAAGACACATTTCTGTTTCAAAGGACCATGATTATTGCTGTACCTCACAGCAACATGACCCAAAAAATTATAAATATGACTTCTCACTACTATTAAAAATTGTGAGGGAGAAATTCCACTTAGAACCACATTTCGTGTTCCCAAAGGACCACGATTAACTTGCTGGTACTCAAGCAACATGACCCCAAAAAATTATAAATATGACTTCTCAGCGATTAATAAAAATTGTGATGAGAAATGCCACTAGAATCCACATTGTTGCTGTTCCAAAGGACCATAATTATATTCTGTATCTCACAGCAACATAACCTCAAAAACATTGACTAATGCGAAAACTCTAAAGAAAAAAGGAGTACATGGAATAACGTTGTTGTCATGAAACCTTGCGTCTTTTACAATCTCACACGACCCGCAAAACACAAAAATGATTGTTGGGAAAAGGAGAATAAAAAATTCAGTAAAAGAAATGATCATTTTTAAAAAACATTTTTCCAAGAAGGGTCATTTCTGTTGAAGAGGAATGAGTGAAGTAAGACCGCAACTAATCGGTGGACCTCGGCATTTGGGCACCACAACATCAACAGTAGATCCATAGCCTGATTCATCTTGATGAAAGTCAACAATCCACATAAGTCGGTGTAAAGCCGGATGCTTTGTCTGTACTCGAATCCTCCAGCTGTGCTGAAAGGTCCCGCTCAGATATGGACCTGCTACTTGGCAGGACAACACCACTATGGCTTGGAGAGCGAGCTCGGGCCCATCACCTCTATTTTTGATACCCAGAAAGTCTATTGGGTCTGGAACACATACAAAAACATACCTGTTTGAGGACACAGATCGTCGTGCACCATGAAATCTTTAAGCTGGTCTCTTGTGTGTTGGATGATGTGCCCTTGCAGTTGCATGCGTGTGGTGTGAGAGGTTGGTAAATAAATGATTGCCATAGGTACCCAATTAGGCTTCTGCGACCTTGCCTTGCTGATGCTGTGTTGCCGCTATGGCAACTTGGCACTCACTGCTGTCAACGTCGCTGACAGTTGTTCCACCGTGACATTTGAAGAACGGTGAAGCAGACACAACAATGTCTCCAGTTGATCAATCAGCAAAGTCCCCCCTCCACCCCCCACCCCCCTCCATTTCCTGCATTTTACTCTCTTTTGGGTGGTGGAAGGAAAGTGCTGAGTTTTGTTTTGTACCGGGATCAGGAGGTGGCCCACCCAGTAACTGTTAGTTCAATTTTGATGCCTTTTAACCCTAGAACCGCATGAACGTTGAAAAATATACATATTAATGTCATGGGGGCCTGTTAGGGCCCCCATGCACATAATGTTAGAAAAACACACTAAAATAACTTCACAATTTTATTTCAAAATAGCTTCAATAAAATATGAATAGTGGGACCAAACATTTTAAATTATAATTTTTCACATGAAAACACCAAAAAATCTTTTTTTTTCCCAAATTTCACGCAAAGACCATGAAACACACAAAAATGCATAGAAGTCTATAGCAAACTAGCTTCAGCTTACATTTTTATTCTAACTTTCTTTTCTATTATATTAGTCTTCCAAACGAATGTCTGACATGTTATTTTTCAGAATAGTGTTCTTTGCCAACAGTTTCCTTACAAGTGGAACAATATCGCTCAGTTTTCCTCTCTATGTTTCTTGGACACATGAAACAACGCTTTCGTTTTCTTTCTCCTCGCTCTGGAATAATCTGAAACTGTACGCCACACCGTTTCATTGCTTCTTTAGTTTGCTTTGGCAAGCATTTCAAGTCGCTTCGCTCTATCATGTGAGGCATTACAAGTTCGTGACAAAGGTCCTTCAAGAATAAGCGTCTCTTGTCCTTCCTCTATGCATGAAATTCCGGATGAGTTTCTGTATAAATAATGAATGAATTTAGGGCTCCTACATCAAGCATATTTGAAAATAGTACTACAGGCCATACAGTCGGTGTCTAGGAATACCTCCTCCTCCTCCTCCGCTTCCTCCGGCACAGCCTCAACACAGCCCGACTTGCCTCAGATGATGCACCCTGAGAGCTGAGACGCCGCCTTGCACTAGCCCTGGACCCCGAACCACTGCCTAATGAAGACTGATAAAATTGAGAAACTGTCGGGCCTTGTGGATTCGACGGAGAGAAAGGTTCCGTGTCCGCATCTGTTTCTGTCTCCTCCTCCGTCGCTGGCGGGACCTGATGTTTCAGAGTGTCCAATCATCGTTCCAGAACTAAGATCACCACAATGCTCATGCTGACAAGGGCATCGTCTGCACTGACCATTTTGGTGGCTTCTTCAAAACTGGCAAGGATGGTGCAGAGCTCTTTCACCTGCTCAACACCCCGAGGTCCGCACCGCTGCTTGTCAGGCCATGTGTCACTTCGTACTGCGTAGGGAGTACTGCGGAGGGTGGAACTCCAGCGTCTCGCCACGTCAACAATGAGACGGTTGACGGGGAGGCCGAGCTGACGCTGCAACGCAGCCAGGTGGGACGAAGCAGGGTGCGAACGGCGGAAGTGCGAACTCAGACCTCGAGCCTCCTCAGCAGGCAGTCCAGACCCGGGTAGCGCTTTAGAAATTTCTGGACGACAAGGTTCATGACATGTGCCAGGCAAGGGATGTGCTCCAGCCTACCGATCTTAAGGGTGGCCAGCAGATTTCGCCCGTTATCGCACACCACCTTGCCTGGCACAAGGTTCTTGTCACCCAGCCAGCGCTCGGTCTCGTTGCGGAGAGGCCGTCACAGTCCTTACCAGTGTGTGGACGGTCTCCAAGACAGATTAATTTCAACACGGCCTGGTTTCTCTGGGCACGTGATGCCACCAGAGGACCTTGGGGGAAAGAGCCCTGCATAGTGTTGAGCGATTATTATCGACAAAGTTGAAAGCGGCACAGTTTTTATGTTGATCGAAATTTTTAGATCATGCGATAATTTAGGTTAAAATCTGTGCATCATCTATTAATATGCCCATTTTTTGGGCGTTTCCCCTGTCTTTTTTGGGCCCACAAATCACTTACAGAATGAGAAAGGGTGAGATGTGGTGCGACGCATGACGGGGATGGTATGATTGCATTGGCTGGAAAAATCACTGACCTTTTTTTACATAAACAGCCCTTCCCCTGTTCATGATAAGTTCTCTCCGTCCAAGCGGAGGACGGCCTCTCCCTGTTCCAAACCTCAGCGAAATTTTTCTATTTCTCACAAGAAAGCTGTACTGTTAGCTGTTCCTTACAATTTATTTTAGACAAGATTGGAAGTTTTTAGTAGTTAGGTAGAGAATTTTAAAAGGGACACTACCGCTGAAATCACGGGGAAGAGGGGGGTGGAGTGGGGGGGGGGTCGGGGGCAACACAAAAAGCTCTATAAAGAATACGGGATATTTCACCAAGACTAGTGAAAAATTGCACGCAATGTTTAATTTATTAACTTTTTATTGAAATTTTTCCGGGAATTTTGGGGCAGCCGAATTTAAATTTTTAGGAAAACACATCTTTTCTAGTAACTCGGGTCCTTTGAAGGGCGTCAGGGCGGCCGCAGGCGCCGCGCCCCTGGGCCCGCCCCCTGCCTCGGGGCTGGGTGCGGGCAACGCGGCCCCCACGCCCCCCCCCGCCCCACCCGGCTCCTTACCTGCCGCGCCCCCCCCCGGTGCACGCCGCTCCTCCCGCCCCGGCCGTCGGCGCAAGCGCCCCCCCACGCGCGTGAGGCGGGTTAGATTTAAAGGGCCAGTGTCCCGGAAAATTTGGCTTAGCCGGACACGTCCTATAAAAGGTTATCCCCCCAACACCTGTCCAATCGTTGGTGTGTTTTAGTGACTTAGTTTTCCTCATGTCCGTTTGATTACCAGGTACCACCCGTTCCGCTACTTTCCCCCCCTTCCCTTTTGCCGCCCCCGGGACCGTCCCTGCCTGCTCTGACCAAACCTCTCCCGCTGCCCTGCCCTTCTGCCTGTCCGGACTAGCCTTTGGTTACATTTTGTCCCAGCGTACCCCCGGCCGCCCCGCAGCAAACGCGGGGGGTAACGACCTGGTAGCCTCACCTGCAGCAAGTCCATCCCCTTTGCGGGGGCTCTGGTGAATACCGGGGGCTACTTAACCCGTTCCCGGGGCGTGGCTTAACTATCTCTTTTTCGGTGGTCCAAGAACCACCGAACCCTTTACAAACGATCGGCCATGGATTCCGCAGGGTACCCCTGCCCAACTCCGGGACGCTGCGAGGGCCACGCCCACAAGTCACATCGACCACTCGCAGCCATGATGCAGAACCTTGCGGCCCGCCTACCCCCCCCTCAGCTGCTGCCGCCCCTGCCCTTTTGCCCCACCTCGCTCTTCCTCCCCCCACTCGGACCTTCCTGCATCGCCGCTTCCCCCTCGCTAGAGGGAACCCCAAGAATGCAGAGGTTTCATCAGTCAATGCCCATCCACACGAGATGCGGGTCATAAATTTCCTACTGAGGGGGCTAAAGGGGCCTTCATTTTTTAGCCCCCTATCGGCGAAGCTTGGCCTGGGTCCCCCCTTGTGGGACCGGAATCCCGACGGCTAAACGAAACCCTTCCTCCGGGGGTTCCGCACCGTCTTTGAGGAACCTGGTCGCACCTCCTCTGGCCGCACTCGCCCGCCTCCACAGGGCGACCCACTGGGGGGACATACTCTTGCATTTTCCGCACCTTACCTAGAACGGGACTGGAACAATGAGGTTTTGGGTGGCAAAAACGTTCTGGCAAGCCTTTCCCGGACGCATTAAAGATGACTTGGGGGGTCGGGCCTCCACCTCGCTGGAATGAATTGATTGGGTTGGCCCCCCGATCGATATCCCTTTGCTAAAGGACAACGGGACTCCGCTCCAATGCGAGCCTACCGACCACCCCGGGCTACCCCGCTTACTCCTGTCTTTCAACACCTTCCACTTCCCCCCAACCTTCAGGGGGAAGACCCTGCAGGTTGAAAGGGCTCATTGACCCAGGAGGAACGCCACAGCGACGCTAGGCAGTTATGCTTCTACGTGGCGGTTTCCGGGCCCACTTCATTGGGGACTGCCCGGTACGCCCGGGAAACCCCCACCTAGCCACAGGGAGGCACCCAGGGGTCAGTGCGGCCTCTCCCCGCCTGCCGTTCCCCAAATATGGAATTTCCCCGGGCAGCACCTTTTGGCCACCGCCTTCCCGGACTCGGGGGCCGTGGAACTTTATCACCCCCGGTGTCCCATACCGGCCCCTTTCCCTGATCCCCCTGCAAAACCCAGTTTGTCTCCTCATCAGTGGGGGAATGCCTCAAATGCCATTCGGTTCTGCACGCGCCCCTCATCCCAGATCGGGCGCTACACCAGGGAAAAAGTAAACTACTCTACTGCCTCGTTCCTCTTCTGAAATCTTTTTTTTTGGGGCCTTTCCCCGGGACAAAGCATGCCCGACCCTAAACGGAAAAAGCGAGATTCTTCCCTTGGGGGCCCGGGATCCCCCACGTTCCTTTGGGGGCCGCCAAGCCCGTCGGTCTCCTCTACCGAGCCACGAATCTCTGCCAGGGCTGCCGCTCCATACCAGGGCTTCCCATGTGTTTTCTGAAAAACAGGCGAAACCCCTGCCCCCGCACGGGCCCCCACCCCCTTCGATTTTCCCCATGACCTCAAACCCGGGACTACTCCTCCCAAGGCAGAGTGTACCCCTTTCCGCCCGGAGACAAAGCCAAAACCGACATATTCAAGAGAATTTTTCGCAAAAGGCTTTAAAATTTCCCAAATCGTCCCCCGCCTGCGGAGCCGTTCTTCTTCGTCAAAAGAAAGATGGACCCTCCGCCCTGTATCGATTTCGGGCCTAACAAAAAACCTAAAAACGATACCCGCTGCCCTGATTTCGGAGTTATTTGACCGCCTCGGGGTGCAAAAAATTTTTTTTTAAACTGACCTTTGCGGTGCTTTCAATCGAAACCCCACCAAAAGGTACGATGGAAAACAGGCTTTTTAAAACCCTGAGGCCACTTCAAATATCCGTCATGCCATTTGGTCTCTGCAACGCTCTGGCGTCTTCCAAAACTTCGTTGAGAACTTTTTGGATCTTCTATACATCTGCTTTTAGTCTATCTGACGAATTCTCATATATTCTCCCGACCAAGCCATCCACCATGTCCGCCAGGTGCTCAGACGCTCCGAAAAAACCAAATTTATGCCAAATTGGGGGAAAAATTTCCCCTTCGGGTGCACCTCCCCGCCCTTCTTAGGGTACATCGGTCGGGCCCAAGGCACAGATGGACCCCCCCAAGCTCTCTCTCCTGTAGTGGCCCCGCCGGTTCTTCGGCCCCCACGTTTTGTAGCTTTTGCCCAAAATTCAGGCAATTTATTCCACATTTTTCCTCTTTGGTGGCCCCCGATGGGCCCTCACCAAGAAGGGTGCCATCCAAATCATGGGCCCCCGGGCCCAAGAGGCGTTCAAACTCTGAAAACTCCATTTTTCCTCCGCTCATGTTCCTCCGCCATACCCTCAGCCCTGTTTTCTAGGGCGACGCCCCCCCGTTTGGTCCGGTGCCGTTCTTCTTCAAAACCCTCCTCGGGAAATTTCGGACTTGTGGATTCTTCTCCAAACCTTTACTCCTCCCAACGCAATTACACTATCGGTGATCGGGGAAATTCTTGCTATAAAAATTGGCCCAGAAGAATGGGGCACTTTCTGGGGGGGGCTCATCATCCCTAGAGACCCCACTGATCATAAAATCTTAAATATCTACAATCTGCTAAGATTTAATCCACGGAAACCCCAAAGGCGCTTTTTTTCGCCCGTTTTTGATTTCCTCCTGGGCGGAAATCCATATAATTCCCTAACTCTGGCCGCTGAAGCCGCTCCCTTTTTTTTGGTTTTGGGGGGACATCCCCGCCCCCCCTCCCCCTAGCCATTTCGGTTTCACGTTCCCCGCGGGATGCCCAATACGAACATCAAGTCACCTGGCAGGTCACTCCCAGGCCTTCTTCGGGGTTCCCCCTCATACAAAAGTTCAGGCCGAAGGGAACCGGGGACCTCCCCCCGATTTAAGCCAGGGGATAGGGGTTTTTGGCTATGGCCAAATCACCGTTTCAAGGGACCCACTACAATTGGCCCTAAAATTTGGGGCCCTTTTGGGTACTTCGTCCGCTTTAAAACCCGGGCTCCTACAACACCGCTTGCCCCCCCCACTCCGGTCCCGAACGCCTTCCAAACTCCCGCTCCCTCAACCTGTGGTGCGAATCGCTTCTCCCCCTGTACTGTCCCCTCCTCCTGTGGGCCCAAATCGATAACATCTTTGAGTCAAGGGGGTGCTGCACAGAAACAGTGAGGGGGAAGCGGTTTTTCTCATCGACTGAAGGGTTCGGGGCCAAAGGGGCGTTCGTGGAGCCTGAAGGGAACCTGTCACCTGATCTCCTTCTGGGGTTTAAAAAAAAAAAGGGGAACCAAAGGGGGGGGGGGGTACGTCATGCGGCCGCGGGGCCGCTCCCCTCCCCCGCCCCCCTCCTGCTGAGGGGCGCTCTTTACCTGGCCGCGCTCCGGTGCAAAAAGCCGCTCCTCTCCGTCCCCCCGCGTCCATGCCGCCAGCTGGGCAGATTTAAAGGCCAGTGTCCCGTAAATTTTCTTTGTCCGGGCACCGTCCTATAAAGGGTTACGCCCCCAAAACTCGTGCCCCGATCATTGTGTGCGTTAGTGAGCCATGTGTTTTCTAGGGGCCTATTGATTACCCTGTACCCGTCCGTTCCGCACGTTTCCTACCTTGCTGTTGCCGCCTGCTCAACCGTCCTGCCTTCTCCGACCACAACCTCCCACCGCCCGACCTTTTGCCTCCGCGCTACGCCTTTGGGTTTTTTCCCCACGCAAACCCCGGGGCCCCCACCGCAGCAAGTCACGTCAGGGGTAACATCGGGTAGCCTCCCCCGCGCAAGTCCACCCCCTTTTGGGGCGGGCTCGGGTGAATACCGGGGGCTACTTAGATTCCTTTCCCCTGGCGGGGCTTAACACATCGCTTGCGTTCCAGAGAATCCACCAAAACCCTTACGGGTGAAAAACTCCACTTTTATTATCATATCATTTCAATAGGGTTTTTTTCAATTTTGGCCCCCTTCCAGCTTTGTTTTAATAGAACCTTTTCGTTAAATTTGAATCCACAATTTTTTTATCACACAAAGGGTTTAAGGGGCCAAAAAAACCTTTTATTATCCGAAACATTTCAGATACGTGTTTTTTTTTCACTTTGCCAGTACACTTGTTCATTAGGGACCTTGCCTTAAAAGTGAATACAGCAAATTTTGTAGCACCAAAAGGTAATTGAAAGTGCCCAAAAAAACCTTTTTTTTATCCAAACATTTTCAGAACGTTTTTTTTACTTTGGGCGCACACACTTTGTTCTTGAGGGACCCTGCACTTAAAAGTGAAACAGCAATTTTGTAGCCCACAGGGGAAAAAAAGGGGCCCAAAAAAACCTTTTTTTATCCAATAAATTTCAGATACGTGTTTTTTCACTTTGGCGCAGGCCAGCTTTGTTGATGGGATCTACTTTCAGTTAAATTTGAATACAGCAATTTTGTAGTCACCAAGGTGAATTGATAGGTCCAAAAAAATACCTTTTAAATTATCCGAATACATTACAGATACGTGTTTTTTTCACTTTGGCGCACTACAAGCTTTGTTCATTGAGGCCACCTTGCACTTAAATTGAATACAGCAATTTTGTAGTCCCCACAGGTGAATGGAAAGGTGCCAAAAAAAACCTTTATTAATCCAATACATTTTCAGATACGTTTTTTTTTTCACTTGGTGCAGGCCAACTTTTTTGATAGAGCTACTTTGGAGTTAAATTTGAATACAGCAATTTGTTACCACGGGTAATTTGAAAGGGCCAAAAATACCTTTTAATATCCGAAATTTCAGACAGGTGTTTTTTTCACTTTTGGTCATCAAGCTTTTTTGATAGATCTCCTTTGAAATTAAAATTTTGAATCCAGCAATTTTGTTTTGATTTGAGGGTTTGGGGAAAACTGGGTTTTGCCGTTTTTTAATAAGAACTTTCCAAAACTCTTCCAACCCTCAAAATTTTATATTTCTAAACATGGAGCAAAATTCAGGTGGTAACGGGGCAAAGGGGGGTTTTTGGCACTGGGTAGACCGCCCCGGAGAACCCTTCCATTTCGGGCACAAAAAAACATCCCGCTAAATTCGTATTTGGGCCGGGACCGCCCAGGCCTGCATCGCTCGGTCTTTGGCCCTGTGAATCTCAGAAAGGGAACAGCGCCGCCTTCTGCCCTTTCAGTGGTTAATGCAACCTGCTTTCCCACAGCCCTTCCCTCCTCGCCCCCAGCCCACGGCCAAAAATTTGTCTTTCATCACATCACCCAAAACACCAACATGAACCCAACCCAAATGTAAACCCTCGTGTACCCACCACTGTGTATAATCCATTGCCCTGAAGCCCCTTTTTGATGACAAAAATTGGGGTTGGGGGGGTCAGAAGGAAAGTTTAAAAAAGATCAAGGGGCCCAAAAGAGGATGTTTTTCTCTGGCTCTGACGCCCATTACTGAGCCATAAGAGGAAAAAGGAACCCCGGTCAACCCCGAAAAAAATTCGGCGGCCCGGCAACGCCTTGAAAGCCCCCTCTTCCTTTTTAGCCCCCGCTCCTGGATGCAGAATGCCCGGGATGACAAAGTCCCCTTTGTTATGAATGATAAAGACGACATTCCCGGACCCCCAACGTGGTTTTTTTCAGCAGAATTTGTTTGTGACCCTTTTCCCAAATCCACTGGACGGGAGGAAGAAAAAGGGGTAGTGTCAAAAAGGGGGGGTCCCCCCAAAAAAAGGGGAGAGGGCGGTCCCCAAAGGGTCCCTGTATATTCCCCCAAACCCAGGGCCCACGCAAACCCCCCCTCCTCATTTAATCGCCGCCCAAAAAGCCCCGGGAAACCCTCAAGCCGGGGCCCTTTTTTTACAACCCCTCTGATTCACCCATAAATTGCCCTATCCCCGCCTTTTGCCGTAAACGCATAAGAAAGGGGCAAAAACCCTTTTGGGTAGTTTAACCACCACCAAGATAGTCACATGCAGCGAATCCCTGATTTTGAAATGGAGGCAAAATTTGGGCCAAAAAAGGCCAGACCGACCCCGGGGGGCCCCCAACCCTTTTTCACACCCTCTGTCCCCCACCTCCCCTCCCCGCCCCCCAAAAAGCCTTCCCAGCTGCCCATGTCTCTCAGAGTCATATCAGGGATCAGCCTCCCTTCAGCCACCACCCGTCCCCCGAGTACCCCCGGGCACCCCCCAAAGAGCCCCCACCCTACCCCTTCCCCCTTCCCGCCATTTTGACGACCGGCACCCCGTAAAAGGGGCCATTTCCTAGCAGCCACCCTTTCCCGTCTTCCCAGGTTTGGGAGCAAAAAGAAACATTTTAACCCAAACCACCCCAAAACCCCAAAAGCCTAATGCCCGCTTTCCATTTTTTTTGGGCCTTGGAAAAATGTTCCCTTTTCCCGTCGGGTGGACACAGATGGGTTCCGCCACGTCATGGCCCCCTTGCCTGCCCCCAATACCAGATCCCGAGCAGGCATTTCTTTCCAGAAAACCGCCCCTGCCCATGCCAGCCACGTGTCATCTAAAATTTAAACGCTTTGCCCCTGAAATTTTGGGCCGAAAAGTCCTTTTTACCCCCGACACTTTGGCTAGTAAGAAACCCCAAGGGCCGCTATATCTCTGTGACAGCTCATTTGGTTTGAGCTGGGTATGCCTGGGTGAGGGTGGCTCCCCAGGCTGGGCCACGGGCTCTTCAAAACAGCGGGGATGGGCAGGGTTCTTTCCCCAAGGTCCTTTTGTTTGGCCCATAAATGCCCAAAAGAAACCGGGGCCGTGTTGAAATTAACTGTTTTGGAACCGCCAAACACGGGCCCAGGAGCTGGAGGGCTCTCCGCAACGAGACCGAGCGCGGGCCTAAAACCTTTTGGTGCCAGGCAAGTTGGTGTGGGCGAAAAAGGGCGAAACCCTGCGGGCCACCCTTAAAAAAATTGGGGTAGGCGGGAGCACATCCCTTGCCTGGCACTTTGTCATGAACCTGTCTCCAAAATTTTTTTAAAGAGCTCCCCCGGTCTGGACGGGCCTGCGGGAAGGCTGGGAAGTCTTTTTTTCGCCCCTTCCCCCCGTTCGCAAACCTGCTTCATCCCCCGGGCTGCGTTACAAGCGTCACCGGGGCCTCCCCGCAATCGTCCCATTGTTGACGTCCCAACACGTTTAAATTTCCCACCCCCACAGGGCTCCACGATTGGGGCAGCAGCGCAAATGCCATTACGCAATTACGAAGTGACACAGGGCCTGAAAAAGGGCAGCGGTGGGGACCTCGGGGTTTGGGGCCACCGAGATTTGGGGGCGGGTTGAAAGAGCTCTGCCCACCCTTGCTATTTTTAAAGAAGCCACCAAAAATGGTCAGTGCGAACGTTTTGGGCCCCTTGTCAGCATAAAGCATTGTGGTGATTTTATTCGGGAACGTGGGTTGACACTTTTAAACAACAGTCCCCCACCCCGACAGAGGGGAGACGAACACGGGATGCGAAAACGGAGCCTTTTTTCTCTGCCCGAATCCACAAGGCCCAACATTTTTCTAAATTTTTAAATCGGTCTTCCCATTGGGCAGGGGTTTTCGGGGTCCGGGGGCTATAAAGGGGAACCGCATCACCTCAGGTGCATCATCTCAGGCAAGTCGGGGCGGGTTTTTGAAGCGGGGTGGGGGAAGCGAGGAGGGAGGAGGAGGTATTCCTAGACACCAGACTTTTCCCGACCCCCCTCCCTTTGGGAAAGATTTGGGCGCGAATTTGGGGGCGGAGGGGGAAGATGAGAAGATCATTTTGCTAGTCCCCCTCGCCCCAAGGCTTGGGAAATCAAGGCTCCATCTCCCCCAATATGTTTGGGATGCTCCTTTTCCCCCCAACATGACCTTTCCCCTTTAAAGGGCCAATCAAATTAACACATTTACTGGGGGGCCACCCTCCGGGAAACCCCCCGGTACAAAAAAAAAACTCAGCACTTTCCTTCCACCCCCCCAAAATAGAAGTAAAATGCAAGAAAGGGAGATTTTGCTAAATTGATCAACGGAGACATCTGTTGGTCTGCTTCACTTCCCCAAAAAATTTTCAGGGTGGAAAAACTTTCACCGACGTGACAGCATAAGTGAAAATTACCGTACGGCAGTACACGGCAGGCAAGGTGGCAGAAGCCTAATGGGTGACCTCGGGCCCTTTTTAATTTACCACCTAAACCAAACGCATGCAATGCGGGGCACACATCCAACCCCAAAAAAAAGACCAGCTTAAATCATGGTGCCCGACTATCTGGTGTCCCCCAACCAACCCCATGTTTTTTGTATGTTTCCCGGGCCCAATAGACTTCTGGGAAACCAAAAGGGGCGAATGGCCCAGCTCGGCTCAAACCCCGCCCATAGAGGTTTTTTTTCCTGCCCGCAGCCAGTTTTCATATCTGAGCGGAAACCCTTTAGCACCGTTGGGAGTCCCTTACAGACAAAACCCCTCCGGCTTTTTCCAAAAGATAATGGGAACGTTTTTTACTTTCCCTTTAAGATGAATCAGGCATGAACTCTGATGAATTTTTGTGGCCCCAAAATTGGGCCCAGGTCCCCCGATTAGTTGCCGGGCTACTTCACATTTTTCGCCTTTAAACAGAAATGCTCCCTTGAAAAAATTTTTTTTTTAAAATGATTTATTTTCTTACTGGAAATTTTTAAATTTTCTTTTCCCCCAAAAGTTCATTTTTCTTTTGCTGTGAGGAGACTGTAAAAGACAGCAAGGTTTTTATGACAACACCGTATTCCATTTACACACTTTTTTCTTTTTGAAGTTTTCGCATTTTCAATGGTTTTTAGGCATGTTTTCTGTGAAAACAGATTTAAAACTTTTCCTTTGGAACCAAAATTGGCTTTTAAGGGGCATTTTTTCCATCCCCAAAAATTTTTTAAAAGGGCTGAGAATCATATTTAAAAATTTTTTTGGGGGCAAAAATTTCTGTTAGGGTACACAAAAAATCATGGTTTTTTGGAAAAGAAAATTTGGGTTCAAATGGCATTTCTCCCTCACAATTTTTAATAGGGGGCCCCGAAATTTTATATTTTTTTTGGGGTCATGTTGCTTGAGATTAAAAGCAATAATCAAGGCCTTTGGAACAGAAAAGTGGGTTTTAAATGGCATTTCTCCCCCCAAATTTTTAAAAGAGGCTGAGAAGTCATATTTTATAATTTTTTTGGGGCATGCTGCCCTTTAAATGCAAACAATTTCTAAAAGGGCCTATTCTAAAAAAAAGTTGTTTCTAACAGACATTTGTTTTTTCAAAATTGTCCAAAATGGCTCAAGGTCATGCTTTTAATTTTTGGGGTTTTTTTGGGTGTGACATCAGCCCATACTACAGGTCCAAATTTTTAAAAAAATTTTGTTTCTAACAGACATTTTTTTTTCACCCAATTTTTCCCAAAATGGGTCAAGGGGCTGCTTTGAATTTTTGGGAGCATTTTGCTGTGACATGCACTATACTACAATCCTATTTTTAAAAAAAATGTTTTTAACAGACATTTTTCTTCCCCAATTGTCCAAAAAATGGCTCAAGGGGCATGCTTTTAATTTTTGGGGGGTTTTTCTGTGACATGCAGCTATACACAGGCCAATTTTAAAATTTTTTGTTTTCTAACAACATTTGTTTTTTTTCAAAAATTGTCCCCAAATGGCTAAGGGGGGGGCATGCTTTTTAATTTTTTTTGGGGGCATTTTTCTGTTTACAGGGTCTATCTAAAAGATCCTATTTTAAAAAAAAAGTTTTTTTCTAAAAAGACATTTTTTTCTTCAAAATTTTCCAAAGGGCTCAAGGGGCCCTGCTTTGAAATTTTTGGGGGGATTTTTGCTTGACAGCAGCTATACTACAGGCCAATTTTTTAAAAAATGTTGTTTCAAAAAGACATTTGGGTTTTTCACAATTGTCCCAAAAATGGGTCAAGGTCATGCTTTGAATTTTTGAGAGCATTTTCTGTGACTTGGGGAGCTATACTACAATCCTATTATAAAAAAAAAGTTGTTTCCCAACAGACATTTGTTCTTTACAAATTTTCCAAAGTGGCTCAAAGAGTCATGCTTTTGAATTTTTTTGGGGCATTTTTGCTGTTACAAAGCAGCTATCTACAGGGCCTATTATAAAAAAATGTTGTTTTTTAAAAGACATTTTTCTTTACAAATTTTCCAAAGGGGCCCAAGGGGCCCTGCTTTGAATTTTTGGGGGGATTTGCTGTGACATACTATACTACAAAGGGCCTATTATAAAAAAAATTTTTTTTTCTAAACATTTTTTCTTCACAATGGTCCCAAAAGGTGGCTCAAGGGTGAAGGGGCTGTCAGAAACAGGAAAAGGGAAGGGGCACGTTAAAGGGCACAATTTCAAAATGACTTGTTTTTGCAAGATCCCTTTTAAATTGCTTTGCAACCCTATATTGAACAACCCCTTTAAAAACAATAAAAAAAAAAGAAAAAAAGACATGGGGGATTCCATCCTATTTTTAAAAATTTTTTTTTCCCAGAAATTTAAAATACAAAAAAAATTGCATGTACAAAAAAAGCTGGTAAAAAAAATTCCTCTGAATTGTACAAGGGAGGTACAAGAAAACTTGACCAGATGTAGGTTATTCAGAGGACATGGAGTATGGAGCACGGACAGAGAACAAAGTACAGAGACAATTTCCTCTAGCACGTTGAGTAAAATGAGAAAAAGAATGCCAAGAAAAAGGGGACCTGGGTGTAACAGGAGCGTTAACCACCAGTATTTTCCAAGTGAAGCTCAATTGGTCCGCACTCATAACGGAGGGGCAAGCGCTACCCAGGACAGGGACAGTATATGTCCAGTGAAACTAAAAATGGTGGTTGAAAGACTCCTTTTTCCGGCACTTTTTAATCTTGGGTTAATGCAGGTTTGGGACTCGTGCTGTGGCCCAGGACAGGTATATTCAATGTCCGTTGAAACTAAAATGGTGGTTCAAAGACTCCTTTTTCTGGCACTTTTTAATCTGGGGGTCATGCAGGTTTGGGGCTCATGCTGTGGCCCAGGACAGGTATAGTCAATGTCCAGTGAAACTAAAATGGTGGTTGAAAGACTCCTTTTTCCGCCACTTTTTAATCTGGGGTCATGCAGGTTTGGGGCTCATGCTGTGGCTCAGACAGGGATAGTCTATGTCCAGTGAAACTTAAATGGTGGTTGAAAGACTCCTTTTTCCGGCACTTTTTAATCTGGGGTCATGCAGGTTTGGGGCTCATGCTGTGGCTCAGGACAGGGATAGTCAATGTCCAGTTCAAGTAAAATGATGGTTCAAATAATACTGCCTTCTGGCACTTTTTAATTTGTGGGGGTGATGCAGGTTTAAGGGTCATGCTGTGGTACAAGACAGGGATAGTGAATGGTCTGTGAATTTTGTTCTGTGGCTTTTATAACCCAAGTGTGTTGCCTAACATGTAGCACATATCCATTTGACTGTTGTGGATTTTAATTCCAGCTTCTCCAGCCCTGTTTGGGTGTAAGAATGAAGGTGTTGTTGCTCTCCCATAGACTTTAATGGTCATCGGCGATCATCTATCATCGACCATCGAATATCTTGTCGATGATGGCCGTCGATCGACCATAGACCGATGTCGATAGCCAACGTAATGGCTCAACACTAGCCCTGCACCATCCCTGCGGTTTTGAAGAGCGTGCGCCGAGCCTGAGAGCCACCGTCACCCCCAGAGACATCCACCCAGCTCACCCGGTGAGCTGTCACAGAGATATAGCAGCCTTGGCTGTGCTTACTAGTCCATGTGTCGGTGGTGAGATGGACTTTTCCGGACACAGATGCAGCAACGCGCTTGAAATTTTTAGATGACACATGGGTGGCATGGGGAGGGACGCTTTTTCTGGCAAAGAAATGCTGCTAGGCATCTGGTATTGGGGCAGGGAAGGGCCATGACGTGGGGGAACCCATCTGTGTCCCCCCAAATGGAAAGGCAACATTTCCAAGGCCAAAAGCCGGCAATTGGGGCCCACATTCAGGGCTTTTGCTTGGGATGGTTTTGGGTTTAAAATGTTTCTTCTGCTCCCCAAAACCCGGAAGACAGAAGGCTGGCTGCTAGACTGGGCCCCTGTAGGGTGTGCAGGTCGTCAAACTTGGTGAGGAGAAGGGGTTAGGATGGGTCCCCTGGTGGTGCTGGTGTACTCGGGCGACGGTGGAGGCTGAAGCGGAGGCTGATCCCTGATCATGACTCTGAAGACATGGCACTGAGGAACGCTTGGGGGGTGGTGGAGGAGAGGAGGCGGAGACAGAGGTGTGACAGTGGGTTTGGGAAACCCGGTGTCGGTCTGGCCTTTTTTGGCCAAGTGTTGCCTCCATTTCAACTCATGCATTCGCTGCATGTGACTAGACATGTTGGTGGGGGTTTAAACACCAAAAGATTCTTGCCTCTATTTTATGCGTTTACAGCAAAGGCGGCATATGACATCGGAGGTGAGTCAGAGGCTTGCTCAAAGAAGCCCAGGCTTGAGAGGTCCGGGACCTTTTTAAACGGCGATAAGCGAGGAGCGGGGAATCCGCTGACCGTGGCTGGCGGAATCATATCAGCGGACTTGTGCGACCGCCCTCTCACTTTTTTCTACGGAAAAGACCACGATGGATCCGCAATGTCGTCATCATCATCATCATCATCAACACATGTGACTTGGTCGTCCTGACTTTCTGCATCCAGGAGCTGCGGGATACAAGCAAGAGGCACTGTAAGGCGTTGCCGACCGCCCGGGATTTTTGCAGATTGATCGGCTTCCGTCTCCTCCTCTGATGGCATCAGTATCTGGGCGTCAGAGCAGAAAAAATCATCCTCTTTGGCCTCTTGGTATTTGGAAATGCCTTCTGACCCCAACCGCATTTTGTCCCTCAAAGAGGTCTTCAGAAAATGGATATCCACAGTGGTGGGTACACGAGTTGACATTTGGGGTGCCTTCCCCTTCATGTTGGACCGGATGCTGATGATGCTGATGACGACATTTGTGGCCGTGACTGGGGGGACGAGGGGGTAAGACTGCTGGATGCAGGTTGCATTAACCACTGAAGAACAGATTGGCGACACTGTTCGTTACTGAGATTCACAGGGCCCTGACACAGCGATGACAGGCCTGACGGTCCTGCAACCGACGATCCGCTTGCAAGCGAGTTGTCGCCAGCACTGGAAGGAGCACCTTCTCTCGTACCTCTACCTCCATGTCCTACCCCTCTCTTTGCTCGCTTACCAGCTGAATTTCTCTCCATGTTCAGAAATATAAACATTTGACAAGGTATGGAAGACTTTTGGAAAGTCTCTTATTTAAAGACGGCAAATTACAGCTATTCTCAAATCCCTAAAATCAACACAAAATTGTTGGAAATTTAAATTTAATTTGCAAGGAAACCTCTATAAAACAAAGTTTTGCCCGACCAAAAGTAAAAAAAAACCCCAAAATCTGAAATATATACGGAAAAAAAACGGTTTTTTTTTTGGCACCATCAATCCCACCTGTGGTGACTAAAAAAATTGGGCGGGAAATTCAAATTTAAGTGAAAGGTACCTCTATCAACAAACCCTTGACTGAGCAAAAGTAAAAAAAAAACACCCCTGAAATGTATACGGATAATAAACGGTTTTTTTTGGCACCTATCAAAAACCCTGGGGTGATTAAAAAATTTGCGGGATTCAAATTTAACTGCAAGGGGGCTCTATGAACAAAGCGGGCCCTTTGCCCCCAAAAGGGGAAAAAAACACGTATCTGAAAGTAAACGGATAAAAAAAGGGAAATTTTTTTGGCCCCTTTATCAATACACCTGTGGTGACAAAAAAATTTTCTGGTTTTCAAATTTAACTGCAAGGGGGGCTCTATAAAACAAAGCTGGCCTACCCCCAAAGTAAAAAAAAACATGTACCCTGAAATGAAATACGGCTAAAAAAAGGGAAATTTTTTTGGCCCCCTACAAAAACCCCTTTTTTGGTGACAAAAAATTTTGCGGGATTAAAAATTTTAACTTCAAGGGGGCTCAAATCTAAAAACGGCCTGCGCCAAATTTAAAAAAAACCATTTATCTGAAATGTATACGGAAAAAAAAGGATTTTTGGCACCTATCAATACCCCATTGGTGACTACAAAATTGCTGGATTCAAATTTAAGTGCAAGGTACCTCTACACAAATTTTGACCAACCAAAAGTAAAAAAAAAAAAACCCCTTTAATCTGAAAATGTAGGGCGGAAAAAAAACCCTTTTTTGGCACCTATCAATACACCTAGGGTTGACTAAAAAAATTTCTGGATTAAAATTTTAAAACTGCAAGGGGGCTCTCCCAACAAAGCTGGCATGCCCAAAGTGAAAAAAACAAGTATCTGAAATTAAATACGGATAAAAAAAAGGGTTTTTTTGGGCACCTATCAATACACCTGGGGTGACTAAAAAAATTTGGGCGGGTTTAAAAATTTAATCCCAAAGGAACCTCATCAACAAAGCTTGACTGACCAAAAGGGAAAAAAAACACCAAATCTGAAAGGGTAAAACAATAATAAAGGGAAATTTTTGGCACTTATCAATAACATGTGGTGACTACAAAATTGCGGGGATAAAAATTTAACGGGAAAGGTAAACCCCGGGTGAACAAAGCCCCCCGTCCCAAAAAGTGAAAAAAACACGAAACTGAAATTTTAAAAGGATAAAAAAGGGTTTTTTTTGGGCCCCTATCAATACCCCCTTTTGGGTGACTACAAAATTGCGGGATTCAAATTTAAGTGCAAGGTACCCCCCCCCCCTTTAAATAAACAAAGTTTTAAACTGCCCCAAAAGTAAAAAAAACACCTTTTCTGAAATGTATACGTTTAATAAACGGTATTTTTTTGGCATATCCCCAATATCCCTGTGGTGACTACAAAATTTTGCGGGTTTAAAAATTTTAACGCAAGGTACTCTAGAAAAAAGGGCTTGCCCCAAAGTAAAAAAAACAAAAAAATCTGAAATTATACGGAAAATTTTAAACGGTTTTTTTTGACACCTATAAATACACCTGGGGGTGACTAAAAAAATTGCTGGTTTTAAAATTTTTAAGGGGCAAGGTACCTCTATAAAACAAAGCTTGCCCCTGACCAAAAGTGAAAAAAAACACCTATTAAAAAAAATTTCGGATAAAAAACGGATTTTTTGGCACCTATAATACCCCTTTGGGGTGCCCTAAAAAATTCCCTGGATTAAAATTTTAACTGCATGGTGGCCCCTATCAACAAAGCTGGCTTACGCCAAAGTGAAAAAAAAAACGTACCCTAAAATGTATAGGGTTTAAAAAAAGGGAAATTTTTTGGCGCCCCCCCTATCAATACACCTTGGTGACTACAAAATTGCGGGATTCAATTTAACTTCAGGTTCCCTCAAATCAAAAAAAGCGGGGCCTGCGCCAAAGTAAAAAAAAAAACACGTATCAAAAATGTAACGGAAAAATTTAAAAGGTTTTTTTTGGAACCTATCAATACACCTTTGGGACTAAAAAAAATTGCTGGTTTAAAATTAAAGTGCAAGGTCCCTTTCAAATCAACAAAGTTTGCCCTGACCAAAAGTAAAAAAAACACCTATCGGAAATGTATAGGGATAATAAAAGGAAATTTTTGCCCCTTTAGCAATTACACCTGTGGTGACTAAAAAATTTGCTGTTTTAAAATTTTAAAAAGGGGAAAGGTCCCTTTCTACAAAAGTTTGGGACTGCCCAAAAAGGTGAAAAAAACCTAACTAAAATGTATAGGGGAAAAAAAGGTATTTTTTGGCACCTATCAATACACCTGTGGTGACTAAAAAAATTTGCGGGTTTTAAAATTTTTAAAAGTGCAAGGTACCTCTATCAACAAAGCTTGTTTTGACTAAAATTGAAAAAAACACCTATCGAAATGAATACGAAAATAAACAGAAATTTTTGGCCCCAATCAATACACCTGGGGTGACTACAAAATTGCTGGATTAAAATTTTAACTGCAAGGTCCCCTCTACAACAAAGCTTGACTGTCAAAAGTGAAAAAAACACCATCTAAAAATGTATACGGATAAAAAAAGGGTTTTTTTTTGGCACCAATAAATTACATTTTTGTGGGTGACTAAAAAAATTTTCCTGGATTCAAATTTAACTGCAAGGTGGCTCTATCAAAAAAACGGGCCTGTCCAAAATGAAAAAAACTTTTAACTGAAAATTGTATCGGAAATTTAAAAGGTATTTTTGGCCCCTATCAATACACCTGTGGTGACAAACAAAATTCGGGAAATTAAAAATTTTAAAAAAGTGCAAGGTACCTCTATAAAACAAAGCTTAAACTGAGAAAAAGTAAAAAAAACCCCCTTCAAAAAATGAAAAACGGAAAATAAAAGGTTTTTTTTTGGAAACCTATCAATACACCTGGGGGTGACTACAAAATTGCTGGATTAAAAAATTTAACTGAAAGGTACCTCATCAAAAAAACTTGACTGACCAAAAGTGAAAAAAACACCTATCTGAAATGTATACGGAAAAATAAAAGGTATTTTTGGCCCCTTTATCAAACACCTTTTGGTGCCCCAAAACCAAAAAATTTGCTGGATTAAATTTTAAAAAATTTCAAGGGGGCTCTATCAACAAAGCTGGCCTTTTCCAAAAAATAAAAAAAACAATTATCTGAAATGTATAGGGAAATAAAAAAAGGGTATTTTTGGCACCTATCAATAACCTGTGGTGACTAAAAAATTTTTGGCTGGATTAAAATTTTAAAAGTGCAAGGAAACCTCTACAACAAAGTTTGTCTACCAAAATGAAAAAAACACCTATCTTAAAGGGAAAAAACGGATAAAAAACATATTTTTGTTTTTTTGGCACCTACCAATACCCCTGGGGGTTGACTACAAAATTGCTGGTTTCCAAAATTTTTAAAACTGAAAGGGGTGGCTCAAAACAAAGCGGGCCCCTTTAAGCCAAATAAAAAAAACATTTTAATAAAAGGTTTTTTTTGGCCACCATAAATACACCTTGGTGACTAAAAAATTTGGGCGGGGTTTAAAATTTAAGTGCAAGGTACCTCTATATCACTGAAAATTATAACCCCTGTTAAAACATAATTTTTACTAGACAAATAAAAAATTATGCAATTTTAAACCCCCCTTATATATTACCACTACATGCCTAGTTTGATACAGCATACGGGTGATTTAATCCGCCCAGTGGGGGTTTTTCCGCCCCGATAAAGGGCGGCTCCGCTTTTATGACAGACAATATCACTAAAATGCCCTGTAAAAAAAATCCCAAAATCCCAGCTTCCCGCGCGTTTTTCCCCCCCTACATTTTAGGGGTTTATCAGGGGATTCAAAAAAAACCCCCTCGGGTGTGGAATAAGAGTACGGGTATTTTACAAAAGCATATACAACATGTCTACAACACAAAATTTCCTCCATTAAATTGGATAGGGGGACTGATAAATTTAGCTTTGATCTGGGCCCGGTTTTAAGAATGATAATCCCCCCCCCCAGCTCCTTTGGGAACTGGCACCCCCGGATAAGAGGGATACAGAGCCCAAAACATCTCCGCTTCCCCTTAAAAACCTTCAATGACCCCTCAAAAAGTATAACAATCAAGCCCCCAACACTTCCGAAATTTGGGGTGTGGGTTTGTTTTTTCCTATTGCCCGGGGTTTCCCGTATAGTGTGTGCGCGTATCCCACCCATCTTTGATTTTCCCCGGGGGGGTTCCCCAACTAACTGCGCATGTCCGGAAAGGGGAAAAAGCATGTCAATTTTCCCTTGGGGCCGCCGGGATCGAAACTGCCAGTTTTTAAAACCGGCCCAGACCGTGCGGCGCCCGGGGTTCTAAATTTCTGGGACTGCGCAGTCTGGAAGGAAGATTAAAATGTCCCCTTTTGGTTTTTGTGCTACCGGGACATCACTTTTCTTATTAAAAAAACAATTCAGTCTCGGGGGCTGAAGCCAAATGCGCGCCTGACCACATATACTGCCTACAGCAACAGAGATCACCTATGGGTAGTGCACTCTTTTCCGGGCGCCCCCCCCATCCACTCCAATGTAAAATTTAAGCAAACTATTTTCGCCCGGGAAAGTCTCCCCCTTAATTCTCTGAATTTCCCAGAAACAACTTTTAAATAACGAAAACACTTAGTTTAACATGGGGTTGTCAGGGCCAAAATTTTGGGGGACAGAAAATTTACTGTCCCCAGCGACAAAAATTATCGACTGGAAGTAATCAAGGGAAAATAATGAAAAATTTAAAGATATAGTACTGAAAGCTACCAAAAAGGTCAGATTTTTAAAAATCAAAATGGTTTCCTTTCCCTGGAAGTGCGGGAAAAAAACAGAGGGAGGGTTTAACAGACCCAAAAACAAATCCCATTCCCAAAAAAACAAAAACCCAAATTGCAAAGGGCTCAATTTAAAGGGCCCTTTTATAACCGAATCCCTACGACGATCCATTGGGCCTCCTTTAAAATAGGAATTTGCTATCCCATTCCCCCCCTCTGGGGGATGGTCTCACGACCTCTAAGATCAAAAACGCAGAATTCCCATTCACCATTATGATGTTCCCACACAGGGCGGGCTACTTGGGGCTTTTCTCCTAAATTTGGGGGGAATCCCCCCAAAGTTCTCCCCCCCCTTCTTTTAAAAATTCTCCTTGTTTTTTTCCCCCTTTTAATTAATGGGCAAAAACAATCACATAAAACACCCTTTTTGTCCTACAGTTTTGGGAAAATTTACCCAATAAAAAATTTTTTCCCCTTTAGGCACTTGTGAAGGGTTTAGTTTGTTGTATATATGGGCAGGCCCACACATCTCTGCCCCCATTTTTAAAAATACCAATCGGTCCACTTTCCAAAACCCCTCCCCCCTTATCCTGGGTGCCCATTCCAAAGGAGCTGCGGGGGTTATCATTCTTAAACCTTTTGGGGGCATCCCCAAACTAAGTATCAGTCTCCCTATCTAAATTTTAAAAAGGAGGGAAAATGTGTTGAACATTTGTATATGCGTTGTATATACGTTCTCTTTGCCCAGCGAGAGGGGTTTTTAAACCCCTGATGAACCCTAAAATTGTACGGGGGAAACGCGTCGGGGTAGCTTGGGGTGTAAGGGTTTTTTTACACCATATAGTGGGTATTGTCTGTCCCTAAAAAGGGGGCCGCCCCTTTTTCGGGGGGAATAACCCCCCCCCCCCACTAACGGGTAGTACAAAAAGTATGCCCGTTTTCATCTAGGTATGTAGTGGGAATATATTGGGGGGTTTTGATTTCATAATTTTAGATAGTCTAAATAAAATTATGTTTTAAGTGCAAGGTTTCCTCTATTTAACAAAGCTTTAAATGACCCAAAAATGAAAAAAAAAAAAACCTATCTTTAAATGTAACGGATAATAAACGGTAAAATTTTTTGGGACCTATCAATACACCTGTGGTACACAAAAAATTTCTGGTTTCAAATTTTTAAAATCAAGGGACCTCTATCAACAAAGCTTGACTGACCCCAAAGTGAAAAAACAAACCCATCTGAAATTTTTTAAAGGGTAATAAACTTTTTTTTGGCACCTATCAATACAGCTATGGTGACCTACAAAATTGCTGGATTCAAATGGAACTGTCAAAGGTGGCTCTATCACAACAAAGCTGGCCTACGCAAGTGAAAAAAAACACCTATCTAAGGGTATAACGATAAAAAAGGAATTTCTGGCACCTATCAATAACACCTGTGGTTACTACAAAATTGTTGATTTCAAATTTAACATTCCCAGGTGGGCTCTATCAACAAAGCTGGCCCTGCGCCAAAGTGAAAAAAAACTCCTATCCCTGAAATAGTATAACGAGATAATATAAGGTATTTTGTGGCACCTAGCAATTACTACCTGTAGAGACTACAAATTGCTGGATTCAAATTTAACTGCATGGTTGCTCCATCAACAAAGCTGGCCTACGCCTAAGTGTAAAAAACACGTATCTGAAATATATACAGATAATAAAAAGGGAAAATTTGCACCTATTATAACACCTGTGGTGACTACAAAATTGCTGATTTCAAATTTAAGTGCAAGGTACCTCTATCAACTAAGCTTGACTGACCAAAAGTGAAAAAAACACGTATCTGAAATGTATACGGATAATAAACGGTATTTTGGCACCTATCAATACACCAGTGGTGACCTACAAATTGTTGGAATCAAATTTAAGTGCAAGGTACCTCTATCAACAAGCTTGACTGACCAAAGAGGTGAAAAAAACCACCTACTGAAATGTATACGGATAATAAAACGGTTTTTTTGGCACCTACCATACACCTGTGGTTGACTAAAAAATTGCTGGATTCAAATTTTAAGGTGCAAGGTACCTCTATCAACAAAGCTTGATGACCAAAAGTGAAAAAAACACCATCTGAAATGTATAACGGCCAATAAACGATTTTTTGCACCTATCAGAATACACCTTGGAGACAACAAAATGTCTGGATTCAAATTTAAACTGCAAGGTGGCTTCTTATCAACAAAGCTGGCCTGCGTGCCAAATTCGTGAAAAACAAGTTATCTGAAAATGTATATTAAAAGTATTTTTGGCACCTATCAAATACACCTGTGGTGACTACAAAATTGCTGGGATTCAAATTTTAAGTGCCAAGGTACCCTATCAACATAAGCATGACTGACCAAAAGTGAAAAAAAACACCTTATCTGAAATGTATAACGGATATAACGGTATTTTGGCACCTATCAATACAGCCTGTGGTGACTACAAAAATTGGCTGATTCAAATTTTAAGTGTAATGTACCTCTATCAACAAAGCTTGACTGACCATAAAGGAGAAAAAAAAACACCTATCTGAAATGTATACGGAATAATAAACGGTATTTTTGGCACTATCAATAACACCTGTGTTGACTTACCAGAAAAATAGCTGGATTCAAATTTAAGTGCAAGGTACCTCTATCAACAATAGCTTGACTGACCAAAGGTGAAAAAAAAAAAACACCTAATCTGAAAGATAACGGATATAACTTTATTTTGGCACCTATCAATACACGCAGAGTGACTACAAAATTGCTAGATTCAAATTTAAGTGCGAAAGGTAACCTCTATCAACAAACTTTCTGACCAAAAGTGACAAAAAACACCTATCTGAATTTTATACGGATAATAAATTGTATTTTTTGGCACCTATCAATTGCCTGTGGTGACTACAAAATTGCTGGATTCAAATTTTTAACCTGCAAGGCTATTGCTCTATCAACAAAGCGGCTTGACGCCAAATGGTGAAAAAACACCTAAATCTGAAATGTATAACGATTAATAAAAGGTATTTTGGCACCTATCTATATACCTGGTGACTACAAAATTTGCTGGATACAAAGTTAAACTGCCAAGGTGAACGTCTAAGAACAAATGCTTGACTGACAAAAGTGAAAAAAACACCCTATCTGAAGTATAACAGGGATAAAAAAAAGGTATTTTTGGCACCTATCAATACACCTGTGGTGACTACAAAATTGCTGGATTCAAATTTAAGTCAAGGTTCTCTATTAACAAAGCTTGGCTGACGCCCCCAAAATGAAAAAAACCTATTTTGAAATGTATACGGATAATAAAAGGTATTTTTGGCACCTATCAATACACCTGTGGGGACACAAAATTGCTGGATTCAAATTTTAAAAATGCAAAAGGTACCTCTATCATCAAAGCTTGTCTGACCAAAAGTGAAAAAAAACACTATCTGAAATGATAAAAGATAATAAAGGTATTTTTGGCACCTATCAATACACCTGTGGTACTACAAAATTGCTGGATTCAAATTTAATGCAAGGGTTGCCCCTTTTTCAACAAAGCTGCCCACCCAAAGTGAAAAAAACACCTATCTGAAATGTATAACGGATAATAAAAAGGAATTTTTGGCACCTATCAATACACCTGTGGTTTACTACAAAATTGCTGGATTCAAATTTAACTGCAAGGTGCTCTATAACAAAGCTTGCTGACCAAAAGTGAAAAAAAAAACCTATCTGAAATTATACGGATAATAAAAAGGTATTTTTGGCACCTATCAATAAAACCTTGGTGACTACAAAATTTGCTGGATTCAAATTTAAGTGCAAGGTATCTCTAAAACACAAAGCCCGAATGACCAAAAGTGAAAAAAACACCTATCTGGGAAAAATTTTACCAAAAATAAAAGGTATTTTTGGCACCTATCAATACACCCCGTGGTGACTACAAAATTGCTGATTCAAATTTAAGTTGCAAGGTACCTCTATCAACAAAGCTTTGACTGACCAAAAGTGAAAAAAAAACACCTATCTGAAATGTATACGGATAATAAAGGTATTTTTGGCACCTATCAATACACCGGTGGTGACTACAAAATTGCTGGATTCTAATTTATGTGCAAGGTACATCTATCAACAAAGCTGGACTGACAAAAAGTGAAAAAAAACACCTATCTGAAATGTATAAAAGGAAATAAAGGGTTTTTTTGGCACCTATCAATACACCCCTGGTGATACAAAATTGTGGATTTTCAAATTTTTAATGCAAGGTACCCCTATAACAAAGCTTGGTGCCCCAAAAGTGAAAAAAACACTATCTGAAAAATTTG
>JAODAL010034292.1:0-44443 GCA_025379985.1 Phyllomedusa bahiana
AATCGATATGAATATCGGAGACCCGACGGGGTAAATTGAAAAAAGTCTTTGAACTTGGAAACTGGCCCACATTTGTTCAGTGCTAATTGGGTTACATGAGGATTTTCAGGGGTTGACCCCATGCGGGCGACTTCCTACGAGGCATTGGGGAAGAGAGCTTGCTGATTAAAGTAAATGAGTTTGTCCTGTGGTGGGGGGAAGCTGTGTTCTGACTGATTAGATGTGTCTTTGCTTCTACATACATTTTACCTAAAATTAAATTATTCTAATAAGTCACATACTTTAGCCACTCACAGTGGCATTGGATTATTTACCACAATAAATGAAAAAGTCTAATATATTTGATTTATTTGTTTGTGTTCATTCTTTTTATTTACTTTCAGTACTTGTGTAAAAATCTGATTTGGGTCGAATTTACAAAAAAAAATTTAAGTTGCAGGTTCAAAAACTTTAAAACACTCCCCGTTTAATTGTCTGGTTTTGTATAAATTTAAAATTCTAGCCGGGTTTAATCAGCGTTGGAGGTTCTGTTTTGCGAATGATGGAACATAGTAGAACAGCAAGCTGTGCTATTTTTCCAGTGTAAACTATGGACACTGCAGCAGAAACCCTACGAACTCCATTGACTACACTGGATCCGTTGCCAAAGACAGCCTCTGTTTTTTGGTCGACCTGTCAAACCCCTTTTGGGTGCAGTAGCAGGTACCAATGTGTGAATTATGTGATGTTCTGCACCCTTTATGGGTACCTAAGGTCAGGGGAAATTTCAAAAAATACCCTCTGTCCAGGCGGGCACAGGGGGGGCACAGAGCGTAAGAGAGGATACCCCAGGGAAACATGCCACAAGCCTTCGACTGAGACCCCCCTTTTCCTAGCACCATGAAAACGTTCCTGCCACCCCGGGTAATTTCCAAATTTTCCTTTTAGAAAAACCCGTCCTTAATGGGATTATTTTGGGCAGATACCCCCAGTAGCGTAAACTAAGATGAAAAAAACAGGGGACACGTGGATTTGTGAATCGAGATAAAAGAGAAGCCCAAGATTAAGTTTTAATATTTAATTCCCTAAAGGACACACTAGACAAAACACTGCATACACAGAGAATACACAGATATATCACGGTCAGATATGCAAACACAGGTATGGGGTTTCAAACAGTGTATAGCAGACAAGATACAAGTAAGTTCCCTGGTATTAGGCCTTAGTGCTGTCCAGCCACAAGCAAGTTCCTGTTTCCTTCTGATATGCTAGCACAACTTAACCCCTCCCAGATGACAATTCCAACCTAATGCCCAGCACAGGCTTTTAACCCTAGATTTTAGCTGGTCACACCCCCTCAAGCCCCTGAGATGTTTTGATGCCCTCCTCCCCTCTGGGCAGAGTCGTTAGAACATCATAATCTTGAATGTGTCATAACTTCTCCCGGGAAGGCCACAGAAAGGCAGCTGGGTACCATCGGACCCAGCTGAGTCACAGCTACATTCTGATACAAAAGACGGCTTTGCTGACAGATTCCTACTAGCAGTTCTCCGTATTTTCCCATCACTGAGTCTGGAAAGGAGAGAGACTCAAGGCATGAATCCCATTCCCAAGTTCTCAAATATGGAACCGGGATGCGGGTATGACGTGTAGCAATTCCATAATTCCCTCTGAAACCACGTCTTACGATTGTCTGACTAAAGCCTTTTATCAGCTCCTCAACTCTGACTGTGGATTGCTTTGGTTCCAAGGAGTTCGTTATATGGGTCAAATACAAATTAAAGGTCCTTTGAAGCAGGAACCCCTGGCGAGGGTTTATTTCCTATGCACAGGAGTGCTGACCTCATATGACCCAGTGATTAACTTGGATCAGCCTATATTACATTCATCACAGGTGTCCATTGTAATACAGGTCTGGTTCCACCTCTGCAACTGAGGTTCCGAACTGAACCTCCGACACAGATGTGAACCAGGCCTTAAACCACAGTGTAAAATGGAGGCTGATAAATATATGTATTTAGAAGCGGATTTCTCTTGACACTTTTTTTTCCCCTTGGTGCATCTTTTAGTTATGTGAACATTTTTTTAAAGGCAAAGTACAACCAAAATATTTTTTAAATTGTTTTCCCATTTTGGTAAGTAATTTTTATATGAGTAATATATAGGCGGTGGGGCTAGAACTTGTGGTTAGATGTATTGGTGGCGGTCAATCTTTTCGGGTTTTCTTTAATAATGTTTTGTACTTATTTTTATATTTATTTAACATATTGTGCCCCAATGAGGCCATAAAAGATTTCCCCCATCACTAGCATTAACAGGGGGAAATAAAGCCTCCAAAAACTCAATGATGAGTTGATCTGGGTCTGCTAAAACTCAGTGGCTCCTGCAGCTATCTAACACCTGTCAATCATGTAATCACCAGAACAGAAACCTGAAGCGTCATTGCTGCTTCCTGAACTGTATAAATGTCACTCATCTAGCGTCATGCATACAGCAATTGGAAAGAGATTCATAACTGTCTCTGCCATATGGTTTAAGTCATTTGGAAGTCCATCATATACAATACAATATATGTCTTCTAAAATTCCATCTTTCATCAATTAGATCTATGAAAACTGTCTTGGTCTAAGACTCTCTTTGTTGCCCATAGCAACCAATCACAACTCCCCCTTTCATTTTTTCAGAGCACTATATGAAATGGGAACTATGATTGGTTGCTATGGGCAACAAAGAAAGCCTTAGGGCTTGTTCACACAACATTCTGGATCCGTTTTGCGGATCCGTTTTTGAGGAGTAAAAACTGCATCCGAAAGCGGATTCGTAAAACGCAACAGCCGTTACTTTACTTCGATCCGTTTTCTATGCTTTTCAGTTGCGTTTTACAGATCCGCTTTACGGATGCAGAGTCTCTCTCTTTCTCTCTCTCTTTCTCTCTCTCTCTCTCACTCATCACCGGCAGCACAGCTGGGCTCAGCCCGTCACCGGCAGCACAGCCGAGCCCATCTCATCTCCTCAATCCCTGCAGCACCTCCCCTCCCATCCATCTCCCTGCAGGCTCCCCGTGCAGCACGCCGCTCACCTCCAATGCCCCCTGCAGCACGCCGCTCACCTGTGATCCCCAGTCCAGCCGCCGCTCACCTCCGATCCCCCTGCAGCACGCCGCTCACCTCCGATCCCCCTGCAGCACGCCGCTCACCTCCGATCTCCCTGCAGCACGCCGCTCACCTCCGATCCCCCTGCAGCACGCCGCTCACCTCCGATCCCCCTGCAGCACACCGCTCACCTCCGATCCCCCTGCAGCACGCCGCTCACCTCCGATCCCCCTGCAGCACGCCGCTCACCTCCGATCCCCCTGCAGCACGCCGCTCACCTGCAGCACACCGCTCACCTCCGATTCCCCTGCAGCACGCCGCTCACCTCCGATCCCCCTGCAGCACGCCGCGCACCTCCGATCTCCCTGCAGCACACTGCTCACCTCCGATGCCCCCTGCAGCACGCCGCTCACCTCGATGTCCCCTGAAGCACACCGCTCACCTCCGATGTCCCCTGCAGCACGCCGCTCACCTCCGATGTCCCCTGCAGCACCTCCCCTCCCATCCATCTCCCTGCAGGCCTCCCCGTGCAGCCGCTGTCACCTCCAAGCCCCTTGCAGCACGCTGCTCACCTGTGATCCCCCGTCCTGCCGCCGCTCACCTCCGATGTCCCCTGCAGCACGCCGCTCACCTTCAATGCCCCCTGCAGCACGCCGCTCACCTCCGATCCCCCTGCAGCACGCCACTCACCTCCGATGTCCCCTGCGCACGCCGCTAAACCTCCGATGCCCCCTGCAGCACGCCGCTCACCTCCATGCCCCCTGCAGCACGCCGCTCACCTCCGAGCCCCCTGCAGCACGCCGCTCACCTCCGATCTCCCTGCAGCACACTGCTCACCTCCGATCCCCCTGCAGCACGCCGCTCACCTCCGATCCCCCTGCAGCACGCCCCTCACCTCCGATCCCCCTGCAGCACACCGCTCACCTCCGATGTCCCCTGCAGCAGCCGCTCACCTCCGTTGCCCTGTACAGCACGCCGCTCTCCTCCGATGCCAGTGCGCACGCCGCTCACCTCCGAGGGCCCGTGCAGCACGCCGCTCGCCTCGATGCCCGTGCAGCAAGCTGCTCACTTCCGATGCCCCTGCAGCATGCCGCTCACCTCCGATGCCCCCTGCAGCACGCCGCTCACCTCGGATGCCCCCTACAGCACGACGCTCACCTGCGATCCCACGTCCAGCCGCCTCTCGCCTCCTATCCCCGTCCAGCCGCCCACTGCGCTTTTTGCATCCGCTTTCAGGAAGCAAAGCACCACCGATACGTGCCCAGAGTGTGGAGCGCGTTTGGACAGGTGCCAAAAGCGTACTCCATTATCTCCTATGGGCTTTTACTTGCGTAGAATGTCAATTCTAAAAAGTGGATCCGAAAGCGCAGTGCAGGAGAGCTCTCAAAAGTACATCGCCGATCCCCCGTGAGAACGGCGATGCGCTTTTGCCATTGAACTTAATGTTAATCACACTGACAATTGTTAGATCCATTTTGCGGATCCGTAAAACGGATCACAAAAGTGTTGTGTGAACAAGCCCTTCGGCTTAGACAGTTTTCAAACTTGTCTCCCTAAATGTCTATTCCCATTAATATCCACTAGTACTGTGCAAATACAAAGCAGATCACAAACATAAGAGCAACATCAGAGCTATATAATAAACCTATAATAGGGTGGAGAACATAATATGGGGATTTGTGAACACAATCATGTCATTCAATTATTTACTCCTTTGATTCTGTAACATTCAGCAAGTGCTGCTTTGTTATTCATAGAAGCTACACTATATAAAATACAAGAAAATGTGTCTCTGATCTTCTAGAGAAGGGTTTGTATGCCCTTCAGCACACAACAACTACCAGCCCTTTGATATCAATAAATAATGCCTCCATACACAGACAGCCGACTAAATGCTAATGACTTATTTATGGAGTGTTTTACAGGGGAAATAAATAAATATGTTTCTCCCTCCTTATTCTGTATATAAGAGGAACAGAAAGTTCAGATGATTAAAATACAAAGAAAATGTTTGAGTAAAGGTGTCCAAGGTTAGGTGCCAGCATCCATGCCAGCATCTGCCCCCTATTAATCAACTGTTATCCCCCTACACGGAAAAAAATGATATCCTTGACTCTGACCTGAAGCACATTGCCTGCAGCTGCACCTTTTCCTAGCTAGACGGAATGGGGAAAAAAAAAACCTATTCTGCCATGTTATTTTCTCTTTTTTGGGGGATGAGAGTGGGTATAAATGACCTGTATTCTTTATTCTGCAGGTTGGTACCATAACAATGTGTTTCTTTTTATGTCTTGACAAATTAAACCAGTGAGGCCGGGCCTCACTGATTTAAATTGTCACGTGTCTCAAGCACCCCGGCCGAAGCCGCGCAGAGAGAGAGGCGGGGCCGTGGTTCCTATCCTGTGCTCCTATGCAGAAGAACATTGTAAATAAAGGACAGGCATGTTCTTTATGTAATTACTTTTAGCTAAGACGGACTCTGACAACGGGCCCCTCCTCTCACAGGACAGCCCCTCCACTTTCCTTGCAGTGCGGGCCGGGCCACTCCTCTCACAGCTCAGCCCCTCCTTATACCTCCGACAGCGCGCAGGGGCCCCTCCTTATTTCTCCCACACTGCGGCCGGACCCCTGCTCGTTCTCACACTGTGCGCCGGGCCCCTCCTCGTTCCTCCAACAGCGCGCCGCTTCCTCTCCCACAGTGCAGTCCGGTGGGCTGTGAAACGAGGGGACCTGCTTTCATTGGGCCCCCTTGTTTCACGTTTTCCTCCCGACCCCGTACAGCAGTACCGGTAGTACTGCCTTTATGGCGGCCCTGACTATGGATTACGTCTCCTCTCCCTGCTCACACAATACGGTGAGCGGGGAGAGAAGTGACATGTCATTTATTCAAGGCTATGCGTGCCGAGAATAATGCATGTCTATGGGGACGGCGGGCTTCCGGCCCCCCCGCCCCGCCCCCGTACACACGGTGTAATTGCTCGGCGAAATACATCCCGCAATTAAGCCGTGTGAACATAGCCTAAGGGTTTGCTTTTTCTGGGCTGAAGTTGCTAATTAATGATTGGTTTGAATGAGATTGCACTCCGTGAATTACAAGGGCACGCTGTGGAAAAAGGAGCAGGGTATTGTCCCTCTAGAGTCTAGCCCGATGTATAAAAGATATCCCTGGCACAAAAATAAGAAGAATATGATGCAAATAAAGGCAATTTATTGTGATGTGTAATACTCAGCAGTGGCTGCTATGGTAGAGTCGGTCACCAAAATATGAGGATCTGTACAATAGGCATCACAGTTTGTAAGGATGCTTTCACACAGTGCATTTTTGGTGCATTTTTTATGCATTTTTGGATGCGTTTTATTGATGCTTTTTTTGTGCAGAAAGGCACAGAAATTAATGCTATACATTTCTGCAGAAAAAATGCAGTCAAAAAATGTGTCAAAAAACACATCAAACAATGCACCAAAAAAGGCACCAAAAAAAGCACCATGTGAAAGCAGCCTATGGGAATTTTCGAGTCCCAATTAAAACTGGATTAAAACAGCTGTGGGCAATACTAGTGCTGTATAAAGTGTTAATGCAAACTAACCATTCAAGGTATATATGGAAAAAGGCTTTGCTTGGGTCCAATTTGCATGAATATGTCTATTAGTTGCTCCTTTTTCTTGGGAATATATAATGGAAGATGTTCTTCTATGCGGTAGAAATCCCTGGGAATATGGATCCTATGATGACATGCCTACAACTGTTCATTCAAAGTAGATGATGAATGTTCTTTGCTCCTCCCAGCTTCTCCACGTGCATTATTTAAATTAAACTTTTTGGGGCAACGTTTTTTTCATATTGACCCTTTTTTATGTGGGTTTCTGCAGTGTGCAGAGGGTGCACACAGTCGCTCCTGCTCCAGGCACACACACTGCACATCACAGTACCACTTGAGAAATGTCTATATGTCCGATATGTCATCTTTAAGTGTTATAAAAACCAGTGGGGGGAGCTGGGAAAAGCGTTTGTTAAATGTAAATGGAGGGGTTGGGCAGCTTTTAAACAATAGCCAGCACCCCCCCCGCCGATTTGAGAGACTAGCGGTGAAACCAAATTCCCTAGCTTCCCCTAACGAAAAGGAAAAAAACATACCCATACGTCCATTGTTGGTAAGGGGTTAGCATAAAATTAAGTCTGTGACTTCCCCTTCTTTTACCAAATTTTAAAGGGGGTTTTTTTCCATTTATGGCATATTGCACGTATCTTGAGAATGGGCCCTATCCTTTTTCCCGTGCCACGGGTTTCTCAGATTGGGAGGTGGGGGGACTTTTGTGGCTATTTTCCATTTCAATGGGGATTCCCAAGAAGGAAACGGTTTGGGGCTCCGCATGTGCAGCAACTCTCCAATTTTTTGTGGGGAAAAGTTGCACAAAAAGGGGATGGGGGCACATTTTCGAGATGAGTAGGGAACTGCATCTTTCAGACCTTTACAGCATACCCTGGGATATATATACCGTATATACTTGAGTATAAGCCGACCCGAGTGTGAGGAAAATTCACTCAAAAAATGACAGTCATCTCTCCAACTTCATTTAAGTTGAAATTTAAAGATGGCCCCCAAACCCCCAGGAAAACTCAAAATTTTGACTTTTAATAAACCAACCCCCGCCCCCCAGGGTCCGATATTTCATTTTAGATTTATAGGGGAATCCGTTATAACTGGTCTATGTCGATTTCATATCTTAAAATATGGGAAAAACCCCGCCAAAATAGCCACCCCCTTTCCCCCGGCCTTTCGCGAGGCGGGGGGACCCAGAAAAACCAAAAAAAGTAAATTAGGGGTCCATTGGATAGTGGTGTCTGTTTTCCCGGGGGTAGTGTAGGGCCCGATGATTCCCGGCCGTTTTGTGCCAAAATATAAGCAGGGGCCCCCGGGTGGGTAAAAACCCTTGTCCCGGAGGGGGGGTAAAACCCAAGGGGCATTTTCAGGAGAAACCCACAACCCCGAACCAGGTCACATAAGCCCCCCCGGTGGGGGGGGAGCACCAAAACCATCACAGGTAAATGGGGCAATTTTACTGGGCCCTTTTTTGTAACCATTTCTTGTATTGCATTGCTTTATCGTTATTATTATCCTTTTGGGATATATTGGTTTTAGTGTGCCCCCCAAAGGGTAAAAAAATCTATAAAATTTAAAAATGAGTTAGTCTATCTTGATCATCGACCTCACCGCCTAGAACTCGGGTTTTATTAATATAATTTTTTCCAGGCTTTTGGGTTTTGGGCCCTTTTTATAAGGCGGTAACGGACCCGGGCTTATTTCCCAAAATAGAAAAAGGGGGGCAACGTTTTAGGATTTGGCCGAGTGGGTGTTCTTCCCTCCTCCCTGGGTTTTCCCCCGTGCCCCGGTGTGGACAGGGGTTACAGTGGAGTGTATCTGGCTGACCCCTTGGGGCACCTCTAGGGGGCGGCAACGTCCGTAACCCCAAGGGCAGGCCGTCGCCTCGAGTGTTCCCGGGGGGGCAGGCTTTTTCCTGGAGATTGGGGGGCGAGCGGTGGGATCAAAAAAAATAGTGTGTTTTGAGTGGGGTTTTCCCTTTCTCCCCCCAAAAATAAGGACTACCCGCAGTGGTTTTTGCTGCTGGGGTTTTAAGATTAAACCCCAGCACCCTTTGACAAGTCAGGGTGGAAAAACAGGGTTTTAGGTGCATTCCCGGGTTTCAGTTTTTTGGTTTTTTAAGAAACCAAAATGTTTCAAGGATGGCTGGTGGGGGGCAAAGGGGGCCCGAGCTGTAAGCCGGAGGAAACCCGTCGGTTTAAGTTGGCCCGGGGAGCTTGGCCCAGGGCCGGTTTTGGAAATATGAAGATGAGGAGGAATTCGCTGGGGGTCCTCAAGGAGGGGGTCCAAAAAGGGGGTCAAAAGGGCAATGGGAGCTGGGCCCAGCTATTTTTTCTTGCAAGGGTGCCCCGGCTAAGTTGAGGCTGGAGACCTCGGGGCCTATAAGGCCCCCCCCCCAGCGCCCGCAGAAATTTTCAAGCGGGAAAAAAGGCGGAAGCTGCGAACGTTTCGCGGCGGATAGAGGCGGGGAGCTGCTGAATGTCGGGGAAAAGGACGGGGAACGGGCAGCATGAGCTGGACCATCAATTACGGTGCCTTTTAGCTGAAAAAGGCCCATTCCACCCTTTCCAGTCAAGGGGCCCCCTGAGACCCAGGTCCCAAAGTTAAGGGGGGGAGGAAATTTTTCCTTTCTGGATAAAGGTGGGGATCTGGACACCTTCTTGCTGGGATTCGAAAAAATTTTTCCGGGCCCGCACCTTTTGCCTGAGGACCGTGGGTCCAGTTTCTAACCTTTCCCCATCCCCGAGGTAAAGGCTTTCCCGCGATCTCCGGGGGATTGCCCAGCGATGCCACCCTGTTAAAACAGGCGTTGATCCGGGCAGTACAATCCTCATCCCGAGATGTACAGGAAAAAAGTTCGGGGTTTTGCAGGGGGGGGGGGCCTACCGACAGCTGGGGGGAAACCCCATTGGGGCCCCAGAGAGCGGTCAACCGTGGCCACAGGGTTTTTTAAGGGTCACCACCGTCCAGCAGCTGAAGGGGCTCATGCCACGGAGCAGTTTTTTTGGAAATTTCCCAGGGGACCCCCAGCAGTACCTTTTTGACCGGGAAAACCCCGGGGGGGCCCCGCCACAGTAAAACCCCGCGGAAAGAATATGCCAACAATTTGGGGGGCCCAAGGGGCCCGGAAGCACCCGGCTGGAGAGGGGGTTTAAAACGGCCCCCAGGCCCGTTGTCCCTACCAATAAAACCCCCGGGGGCCCCCAGCCCATGGGTTCCAAAATTGTGGGGGAAACCCCGGGCTTGTCACCTGCAAACGCCGGGGGATTTTTAATTTGGGCCCCTTTTTCCCCAGAACCAGAAGGGCCCATCCCCGCCCCTTTTCCAAAAGGGCCCCCCCTTTTTTTTTGTGTGGGTGGGGGGGGGGGAAGGCCCCTTGGGTAAAATTTCCCGCCAGTCACGTAGGCGGTCTGTGGCCATGGGACTCTTTTGGGCCCCCGGGGACGGAGATGACTTTTGGGGGCGGCCCGAGTGGGGGTCCCAAAGGGGGCATTTATACCCCGAAAAGGGCCCGAAAAGTCCCGGAATTTTGGGGGCGTTTTGTGCCGGCGGGTTTCCAGTGGGGAAAAAAGTATTTTGGGGGTGGGGTGCCGGGCAGGGAAGGCCCGGGAAAGGGGGGGGTTTCTTCAAAATTTTAAAACCAGCTAGTGTTTTTTTTGGGGCCCGACTTGGGGCGGCCCGGGGAGCCCCTTTTGAGGCCCCGAAGCCCCAAGTCTGCCCCTCTTTCCCAAAAAGAAAAAGTGTTATCCAAACCTGTTAATGATGTGGACCCATGGGTTTTTAACATGCATACTGGGGGGAAGTTTTGGGGGTGGGGGGATATTTTGGTGGGTTTTTTTTTCTCCACCCTGTGGAGAGGAAAATAAGGTCGCAGGGTTTCATTTTGGCCGCCCGGGTTTTTTCCAAAACAAGGGTTGCTGGGGAAAAGTTTTTCCCCTGGGTTTTGGCCCTCAGAGGGGGGAAACAGGGAGCAGACAGCTTGGGGGGGGGAGCATGCAGGTGAGGCAGGGCTCCGGAAAAGGGCCAAGGGGGGGTCTCCCCACACCGGGGGGCAGACGGGGGGCAGAAGCTGCAGTGGGGGACAGAGGTGAGGCGGGCTCCCAGTAAGGCACGAGCGGGTCTCCAACAAAAGGGATTCGGAAGGGCCATTTTAGGAACGGGGCTGGGACTTTAAGCCCGAGGGGGAGGGACCTTACCTGCAGTTGCAGCGGTCATGGCCCTGTCATGGCAGTGGGGGGCCGGGAGCCGGGAGGCCCCTTCAGGGGCCCCGACGGTATCCTCCCAGGGACCGGGTAAGTCCCAGGGTAGGTGAAGGCGGGATAGGCCCCCGGGAAACCCGACAAATGACGGGGGCAGTATCAACCCCCATTCGGCCACGTCTAGTCGAGATTTCGCAGCTTAGGGGTACGAAGCCTGAAAGCTCTCAAGGAGCAGGCGGCACGCCCCCTTGACCAGACACCGCGGGGGTGGTCTGGGAAAAGGGGAGGGCTGTACCATTGAAGGCCGCCCCGATTTTCAGGGGGAGGGGGCCCCGAGACCGAGGTTGGTGGTACCTTATTCCTTTCAGGGGGGGAAGTTGTTGGGGTTGCCAGGGTTTTCCGATGGGACACCTAGGGACCCAAGAAAAGGGAAAGGCTGGCCCAGTTTTTTCTACTGGCCAAAGAGGGGGGAAACTGCCTTTTCGTGCGACACCTGTCAGAGGGGGGGGGAAGGCGGGGGCCGAGGCCAAAGCTAACTGGACCTTCCCTATCATGACGAGCCTTTCAGGAGGGTGGCTGTGATTTAAAATTGGACCCTGTCCTTTCCCCCAGATTTGGGAAAGCTTCGTAACGGTGTATACTACGCCACTCATTACCGGAAGCGGTACCCCTGTCGTTCTTGGGCCGACAAGGTGGCCCCCGCCTTACTGGTATTTTTTCCGAGGGGGCTTTCCCCAAAAAATGCTCACTTAAAGGGGGCCCCTTTTCATGTCGCATTAAATGGGTCCTTGTGTAAGCTGATAGGTGCTCATCTGGTGGCCAGCCCGTCCCCCACAGACTAATGGCCCTTGGAACAGTTTTGGCCCCCTTAACAATGCTTTAAGGGTGTTGGTCGACACCACGGGGAGACTGGGAGCGGTCCTCCACACCTACTATTTGCTTACGGGAAGTTCCCCGGGCCTCAAACCGATTCGCTCCCTTTGGCTTGTTGGGCAACGTGTTCTTGGGGCTCTGGGGTTGGTGAAGAGGCCCCGGGAAGGGGATTCAAATCGGGGGTGTCGGGCATTGGTTTTGTCGTGCGCTTCCCGGGCAAAAAGCATGCCTTTACGCGCTAGTGCACAAGAAAAAAAGGCGCTGGCCCCTCCAAAGACAGTGGTTCGACCAGAACGCTTGTGAGAAGACCCCCACCGGGGAGGGTCAAAGTTTGGGGTACTTGTCCTCATCCACAGGACAAAGCTTCGGGAGCCTGGGAGGGCCCTATGTCGGCACCAGGAAACTCAAGCCCACACGACCCGGGGCACCCGGACTGACCGGGGGAAAGGGGGGGAAGGCCATCCACTGAACATGATGAAGCGCATTGGCGGGGGGTCATGGCCCTTTTTGTGTGCAACCTGTCCCGGAAGGTTTTGGGAGACCTCTTGGATATGCTCGCCCCGGTCAAGGGAGGTGGATCCATAGCGGATGTGGGGATTTTGGACAGCTCCTGGGGGGCCCCAAAGGTCCCAGCTGTTGGCAACTCTCCCCCCTTGGGGATTGTTTTTACTCGTGCTGGGGGGTGGAGTCACCCTCCATCAGTGGACACCGGGGATCAATCCCCAACCCGGTTTTAATATCGGATCCCCCCGAGGAGCAGACATGCTGAGGAGTTTTTACGGAGCTGAAGTGGGGGTTTATCCGGCTCCAACAGGGGCCTGGGCCTTGCCCGAGTCCTGTCCCCAAGAAGGATGGGCCACCCCTTTTGCGTGGGCTCAGGGGGCTCAAGTGTCGAGGTCACCGTGCATACCCAAAGCCACCATCGTGACCTGTCATCAGTTTTGGCGGGGCCAAGTACCTACCCTCATGGAGAGCCGGGACATTTGCAGATTCCCCTGACCCCTGAGGGAAGGGAAAGTCTGCCTTTTAAATCATTTTGGGGTGTACGGTCCCCCTGTATGCCATTCGGATGAAGAATGCCCCGCCACTTTTCAGCAGATGGTCAAAATGCTGCTCAAGGGATTGAAGGTCCGCGGGAAAACCTGGAGAATAGCCGTTTTCAGCCCACCTGGGAGGATTACCTCCACACCCCGCAGGTGCTTTTGGCGAGAAGCCAGGCAGGCTTGACCATCAAAACCTAAAGTGCCAGCTGGGATGGTGAGGTCCATCCCGGGGGCCGGGAGTGGGGGGCCTTTAAGCCCAAACCGGAAAAAATGGATGCCATGCATCTGGGGCCCACACCAGGACCAAAAAGCAGGTGTGTCCTTCTTGGGCACCGCGGGTCTATAGGAGGTTTTTCCACAATAGTAGCCTGGCAGAGACCCTAACAGACCTCACACGGAAGAGGTTGCCCTCTTGAGTCGATTGGACAAACGACTGCGAGACGGCCTTCCAGGCCCTCAAGGCCACCTTGTCAAGCTCCCCAGTACTACAAGCCGCCGACTTCACCCAGCAGTTTATAGTACAAACCGGCGCTAGTGACTTTGGCCTCGGCGCAGTGCTCAGCCAGGTGGACACAACAGGACAGGAACATCCTGTTATGTACCTGAGCCGGAAGCTTTTGCCAAGGGAAGTGGCCTATTCTACTATGGAGAAAGAATGCCTGGCGATAGTGTGGGCCCTGCAGCGGCTGCAGGCCTACCTATACGGGCGTCATTTCATTGTGGAGACAGACCACAACCCTCTGAGCTGGTTACACGCGGTTTCCGGAACCAATGGGAGGTTGCTACGCTGGAGCCTGGCTTTCCAACAGTACAACTTCGCCATTCGCCACCAGAAGGGCCGAGACAGGGAGAGGGATCAGCCTGGCGCATGGGGGAGCACCGAGAAGGTATTGCCCCCTAGCGCCCTCAAAAGGGGGGAGGTGTGAGAAAAATTTACTCAAAAAATGACAGTCATCTCTCCAACTTCATTTAGTCAGATCTCACAGATGGCCCCCAGCCCCCAGGAAAGCTCAATTTACACGTTAATCAGCACAGCCCAGACCCAGTGTAAATGCTCTGCGATAGGAAGTTAGCACAGCAGGAGATATGGACACCTCAAAAGAACCCTCATTTACATTAATTAGCACTGAAGACACATGTGCCCTCTCCAACCCCAAGAACAAAGACTTGAATGGAAAAAACCCCAGCCGCCACGGCCCTCCGATATTTCATATAGATTTATAGGCAATCCGTTTCAAATGGTCTATGTCGTTTTTCATATCTTAAAATATGGAACTCCCCGCCCCACATAGCCACCACTCCCATGCTTGCTACGAGGCGGGGCACCGAGAAATCCAGAACTGGACTTAGGGAGTCCATAGGATAGAGGTGTCTGATATCCGGGCGTAGTGTAGGTCCAGCCGGGTCTGATGATGCCACCGACTTGGTTCTGTGCCAATGCCCTGCCGCGGTACGGTCCATTTTTGTGTTTCTGTCAGAAACTGCATGACCAGAGTGGGAGAAGTTCATAGACCGTCCCAGGTGTGTGTGGGGGTGTGTAGGTGGCTGCCACGTGGGCTGTCCCCTCACAGATATAAGCAGGGGCCCGGGTGGGCTCAACCATTGATCCAGGAGGGGGGATACCTAAGAGCATTCCGGAGCATCCACACAACAGAAGCCAAAGGGCCCCATATGCCCCCCATGTGGGCGAGCACCCAAGCCATTTCCACAGGTAACTGGACACATTTTACTGCCTTTGTCTGTAACCCATACTTGTACTTGCACCTCTGACTCTTATCTGTACATTATTCTCCTTTTGTATCTACTTGTCTCGGGGGCCCTCCACGGCTAATTAAATCTATCAACTTTATTTTGAGTTGTGCTGTCTTGATCATCGGCCTCACCCGTCTAGCACTCGGTCTATAACATATAGCTACTCCAAGGCTGGTTTCGGTAACGGACCGGTCTTATAACTAAACTAGAAAGTGATGGCAGCCGTTCAGGAGTCTGGACGGATAGGGTGGTCTCTCATCCTCCTTAGTTCTCCCTGTGCCTGTGTGGACAGGGGTTAACAGTGGAACAGTATCTGGCTAACCTTGTGCACCCCTAGGGGGCAGCGCAACGTCACGATACACCCCAAGTCAGGCCGTCGACCCTCGAGTGGGCCGGCGGGGCGGGCTTTTTCCTGACACCAAGTATAAGCCGAGGCACCTACTTTTACCACAAAAAAACGAGAAAATATATTGACTCGAGTATAAGCCTAGGGTGGAAAATGCAGCGGCTACTGGTAAATTTAAAAAATAGATACCAATAAAATTACATAGGCAGGTATATGTCCCCCATAGGCAGTTATAGACAGTTATGTCCCCATAAGTAGTTATAGGCAGGTTTATGTCCCCATAGGTAGTTATAGGCAGGGTTATGTCCCCATAGATAGCTATAGGCAGAGTCATGTCCCCATAGGTAGCTATAGGCAGAGTTATGTCCCCATAGGTAGCGATAGACAGAGTCATGTCCCCATAGGTAGCTATAGGCAGTCATGTCCTCATAGGTAGTTATAGGCAAGGTTTTTTAAAAATAAATAAATAAATACAAGTACAGTACTCACCTTGGTTCCTCGCAGCTCCGCCTCCTAGCTGCTCTGCCCCCAGGTGCTCCACTCCTTCCTCTTGCCGGCACAGGCGGGTGATGTCATCAGGCCGCACACGCAGCGTGATGACGCGTGCTGCCTGTGCCGGAAACTCCGGACAGCCGCCAATCAGCGGCCACCTGGAGTCCACTGCGGAGCAGGGAGTGCTCGCTCTCTGCTCCACAGTGGTATCTTCTACTGTATGCGTTCCGGAAGAGTAGCATACAGGGGAAGAGATCGCCGACAGCGCCCAGGCCACGGAAGTGCTCGGAGGCTGTCTGCTGTACTCGGCAATCAGCTATATGCGCTCCCAGAGGAGACGCATATAGCTGAAGTGTCCCTGCCGGTGTTCGGGCCATCGCGGCGCCCGAGCGTCGACAGTGATTCGAGTATATGCCGAGGTTGGATTTTTCAGCACAGTTTTTGTGCTGAAAAACTCGGCTTATACTCGAGTATATATGGTATATGAGTGGGGGATTAAAAAGTCCGGTCAGAATTTTCTCTGCTTTTTGCTCAGAAATTCTGTTCAAAATCATGTAAACCTACATATCACATAGTTCAGCTTCTCTCCCTCTATCACATCCTGTTCTCAGACATGTTAGCAAAACCCACCATACAGGTTTGCTTTAAATGGAATGTAGCGTTGAAAAAGTCATTTTTACATCATTCTTTTGAAAGGCAATTTTATAAGTTACCATAAACAGTCTCATTTTTCTTTTGTTCCTTATGTCAGCATGAAAGAGAGATTTACTAAATGTTTTATGTTAACTCCTTGTGTGCAGGGTAGTATACGTACTTGAAAAGCAGGGTAGTATATATTACAGGTTCGGACTGAAATTGGCCTGCAGGTGACCACCTCTTTAAAGATGGCCTGCAAAAAGCATAACATAGCATTTCAGACTCACATGGAAGTGGTACATCAGGCCTGACAGTTACCAAGATCATAATGAAAACAAAAAAATCAAAAAATGCACACATACTAAATATGATATGTTTGTATTCATGGGGAAAGGGGTCTTAGGAGGCACGACAACGGACTGGTGGTTCTCAACCTCCATCCCTCCTAGGCCATAGGCTGTCCAGACCCTCAGGGGAACCACATGGCACCTTTGAGCTGAATCTCACATCAGGCTAGTATTCCCTACAGCTACGCTTCTCTAAATCACTCTGTCTCTTGTAGTCCAGCACCACACTCTGTTTGCCCTCTATACCATTTGCGCTCATCCACACTCAGGGCCAAAAAATGCTCAGGGGTTTTCCTGCCCAGCTCAACCAACGTCGTAGAGAATCATAGTTTGTGAAGCCAAAAAAAGACTATCCAGTCCATCCAGTTCAGTCTATTACACTCTAGTGTTGATCCAGAAGAAGGCAACCACCCCATGAGGTAGAAGCCAATTGTCCTTATTTTAGGGGAAAAAAATCCTTCCCCACCCCCCCCCAACTTGGGAAAACAGAGTAAATCCGTGGATCAACGACCCTTCTACGGAATCCTAGTCACAATAATTTGTTCCAGTATATTATTATACTCTAGAAATGCATCCAGACCCTTTCTGAACTCTGCTAGTGAATTTATCATGACAAGTTCCTCTGGCAGTGAGTTCCACAGTGTCACTGCTCTTACAGTAAAGAATCCCTTACTATGTTTATGTAGAAACTTTCTTTCCTCTTGGCGTAGAGGAAGTCCCTTGTTCTCGATATAGTCCTGGGTAAATAGATCTTGGAAGAGATCTCTATATTGACCTTTAATATATTTATACATATTTATTATGTTTATTATGTCCCCCCAAAGATGTCTTGCCTAAACCAAATAACCCTAATCTTGCTAATCTTTCTGGGCTTTCTGCAGTCCACTCAGTCCTTTTATTATTTTTGTTGCCGCCTTTGTACCTGTCTAAGCTCCACAACATCCTTCCTGTGCACTGGTGCCCAGAACTGTACACAATATTCCATCAACGCATTTTATGCAAGAAGTGTCGTACAACCACACCAACTAACTACCTCCATCCAAAGGGCTCCCTATATCAGCCCTACCTGACTTCCTAATAGAAAGTTAGAGTATAAGGCCAGATTTTCTGCTGCCATGTGGCCAAACTGTGCAAAAACTGCAGCAAATGTATATTCAGTATGCATTATTTATGCGATAACTTGTATACATTTCACCATAGCAGTACAGTAAGGCATCTCCGGTATAAGAAGGCAACATGGTTAGGCGTACAATATAACTGTCACGGGTGCCCCTGCGACCCTCACCCCGGGTCGCAAGTGCACCCGTGCCCCGTTGACGAGCGGCACCGCGACCCGCAGGTCGGGTCGCAGCCGCGCTCGTATCTCCAGCCATCACCCTGCCTGCTTACCTGACCACGCTCCTGCTGCAGCTTCTGTCTCCCGGCGCGCACCCCTGCTCCCTAGGGCGCACTTGCGACAGCTCTGTTAAATTTAAAGGGCCAGCGCACCGGTAATTGGATTTTGCCGGTCGCTGCCCCTATTTTAGCCTGGCCTTTCCTGTTCCGCTTGCCGGATCTTTGGTGCCATTTAGCCTACTGAGAAAGCATTCCTAGTCTATTGATTTACCGTGTACCGTACCTTCTTGTCTACGTTCCTTGACCACGAATCTTGCCGCCTGTCCTGACCTACTGCTTGTCCCCAACTACGAGCCTGCCTTATGATTCTGTACCACGCCACACATCGGCTGCCACCAGAAGCAAGTCACGTCTGGGGTAGCGACCTGGTAGACTCCCGCTGCAGAAAGTCCATCCCGCTTTGCGGCGGGCTCTGGTGAACACTGGGACCTACTTAGATTCCGCTCCCTGGCGTGGTTAACACCATCACTTGCGGTGGTCCAGTGGATCCACTACTGCGAACCGCGACAGTAAGATCCGGCCATGGATCCCACCAAGGTGCCTCGCTGATCTTACCACCATCGTGGCTCAGCAGTCGCAGCAGATAACTCAACAAGCTCAACAGCTTAACCAGATATCCGCCATGATGCAGCAGCTCCTAGCCGCCAAGCAGCAGCAACTGACTCCTGTGGCCTCTGCTGTACCCGCAGCATCTGCATCGTCTGTTGGTCCGAGGTTATGTCTGTCTATGCCGTCGAAATTTGATGGGGACGCCAACACTTGCAGGGGCTTTATCACCCAATGCGCACTGCATATCGAGCTGATGGGGAACCAGTTTCCTACCGAAAGGTCGAAGGTGGCATTTGTGGTCAGCCTTCTCTCCGGGAAATTCCTGGCCTGGGCCACAACCCTCAGGGACAGGGACGACCCAGTCACAGCCAATCTTGCTATTTTCCTCACCGAATTCCGTGGTGTTTTTGAGGAACCTGCCTGAACCTCCTCCGCCAAGACCGCCTTGTTAAATTTGCGCCAAGGAGACTCTTCGGTAGTTGATTATGCAGTGCAATTCCGCACCTTGGCCTCGGACCTCTCATGGAACGATGTGGCTTTAGCCGCCACCTACAAGAAGGGCCTCTCCAGCCAGATCAAAGATGCCCTGTCTGCCTGTGATCTTCCTTCTTTGCTAAGCGAGCTTATCTCTCTGGCTACTCGGATCAACAAAGGCAAGAAGAGCTCCGCCTGGAGTGTGAACCGGTCAGAACTTGCCATTTCCCTCATCTGGCTCCCTATTTTCTAAGGCTGCCACAGTCATCTTCTCAGCCAGCAGCCGAGGAGGCCATGCAGGTGGATAGAGCCCACCTTTCCTCGCAGGAACTTTCCCGAAGATGTGAGGAGAACCTTTGCCTCTATTGTGCCAGTCTGGAGCACTTCCGCAGGTCCTGCCCACTCTGTCTTCAGCGTCCGGGAAACACTCCCACCTAGGGTACGTGGGAGAGGCTTCCCTAGGTGAGAGCAAGTCCTCTCCTCGCCTGACCTTGCCTGTTCTAGTCGGGACATGATCATGGATTCAGTTATAAGCTTCGGCCTTCCTGGACTCCGGGTCTGCTGGAAATTTCTTGGATGCTGCCTTGGTATCTTGGCATCGCCTCCTCGTGGTCCACCTAGTGAAACCCCTAGTCATCTCCTCTGTCAGTGGGGAGATCCTCAGTGATCTGGTCTGGTTCGGCACCGAGCCCCTGTTCCTTCAAGTGGGGGCACTCGATAAGGAGAGACTTATATTTTATCTTACCCCGGTCTTCTGCCATGGCTGCAGCGCCATACACCCGTGCTTGACTGGCAGCCGGGCGAAGTCCTGCGTTGGGGACAAGAGTGACGGTCTCGCTGACTGGTGGCACCCCGCCCGATGCTTTCCGCTTTCCACTTCTCATTCAGTATCATCTAACCCTTGCCTTTGATCACTGAACTCTTCGACCGACTCCGGGGAGCCAAGATATTTTCTAAATTGGACCTACGAGGGGCGTACAATTTAATTTGGATTTGTGAAGGCGACGAATGGAAGACTGCCTTAAACACTCGCGATGGGCACGTCGAGTACCTGGTCATGCCCTTTGGACTCTGCAATGCACCATCCGTCTTCCAAGAATTTGTTAATGACATATTCCGGGACCTCCTGTATACTTGTGTTGTCGTTTATCTGTACGATATTCTGGTGTTCTCGGTCGATCCAGTCTCCCATCAGGCCCATGTGCAGCAGGTCCTCAGGCATCTAAGCGTGAACCGCCACTATGCCAAGCTCGAAAAATGCCTGTTCCATCAGAGTAGTCTTCCTTTTCTCGGCTATATTGTCTCCGACAAAGGCCTGCAGATGGACCCCACCAAGCTATCGGCCGTTCTGCAGTGGCCACGACCCATGAGCCTCCGAGCCATACAGAGATTTTTGGGATTCGCCAATTACTATAGGCAGTTTGTACCACATTTCTGGTCGTTGGTGTCGCCTATCGTAGCACTGACCAAGAAGAATGGCAATACGAAGCTCTGGCCACCAGCGGCAGAGGAAGCGTTTTTAAAGTTGAAATCTGATTTCGCTTCTGCACCTGTACTCTCCCGGCCTGATACAGAGAAACCGTTTGTTCTAGAGGTCGATGCTTCCTCGGTGGGAGTCGGGGCAGTGCTTACCCAAAAGGAGCCCATGGGCAAGACCCTCACGTGCGGGTTCTTCTCAAAAACCTTTTCTGCCACAGAAAGGAACTACTCCATTGGCAACCGGGAATTGCTGGCCATCAAGCTGGCCTTGGAGTAGTGGCGCTATCTATTGGAGGGAGCCCGTCACCCGGTCATTATCTACACCAACTACAAGAACCTCTTATATCTCCAGTCTGCCCAATGGCTAAATCCGAGCCAAGCTCGCTGGTCCCTCTTCTTTTCCCGGTTCAATTTTTTAATTCATTTCCGCCCGGCAAAAAAGAATATTAAAGCTGATGCTCTCTCCCGTGTCTCAGACGTGATTGGGGACGAACCGGTACAGAACGGTTGATCTCGGCCGCACCCGTAGATCTGCGACAAATTCCTCCCAGCAAGACATACGTATGCCTGGCTCTATGGAAGAGGATACTCTCTTGGGGACATTGCTCTCGTGTGGCAGGGCACCCTGGGGTGCAAAGATCGTGCTCTCTCATCTCCCGTTTCTACTGGTGGCCTGCTCAAGGATGTTCGTGAATTCGTGGAATCTTGCGCTTCCTGTGCCCATAACAAGTCGCCTCATCTCAAGCCGCCAGGTCTACTCCAGCCACTGCCGATCCCCAACTGTCCTTGGAACCACAAGGCTATGAACTTTGTTACTGATCTCCCGCCTTCCTCTGGTAATACTATGGTCTGGGTGGTCACGGATCGGTTTGCCAAAATATGTCATTTCATTCCTCTGCCCGGTCTACCCTCTGCTCACCGCCTCGCCGGTCTATTCTTTCAACATAACTTCCGACTACATAGACTTCCCCAGCATATTGTTTCGGATCGGGGGGTCCAATTTGTCTCTCAGTTCTGGCGCTCCCTCTGTACCCAACTCCAAGTGAAGTTGGACTTCTCTTCAGCCTACCACCCTCAGTCTAATGGGCAAGTAAAGAGGGTTAATCAGATTCTGGGCTGCTACCTGCGCCACTTCGTCTCTGCACGTCAGGACGACTGACCCAACCTTTTACCTTGGGCTGAGTTTTCCTACAACTCTCTGGACTCGGAGTCGGCCAGTGCCACCCCCTTCTTCATGGTCTACGGGCGACATCCGCTCCCACCTCTCCCCCTCTCCGTATTCCCCAAGGTTCCTGCCGTGGAAGAATTGGTCCTAGACCTTTCGGCTATATGGGATCAGACACATCAATCTCTGCAACAGGCTTCCGTTGGTACTAAGACACAAGCTGACAAAAGACGAAGACCTTCCCCGACCTTCTCTCCTGGAGACAAAGTGTGGTTGTCGGCTGAATATATCTGTCTCAAGATCCCCAGCTATAAACTTGGCCCTCGGTTCCTGGGACCATTCGAGGTGCTGAAACGCATCAACCCAGTGGCATATAAGCTCCGTATTCCCCCTACTATGCGGGACCCTAACTCCTTCCACGTCTCTCTCCTGAAACCTGTTATTCTATATCGTTTCTCCCGGAAAGCTGTTTCTCCTACTCCTGAGGCAGATGCCACCAATGTCTTTACAATTAAAGAGATTCTGGCCATGAAGACGGTCCTGGGAGCCAGAAGACAATATTCTGGACCGTAACATAATCCAGAGATACCTCCTGGCCAGAAAGAGGAGGAGGCCAAAGGGGCGGGTACTGTCACAGGTGACCCTGCAACCCTCATGCAGGGTCGCAGGTGCACCCGTGCCCTGTTGGCGAGCGGCACCGCGACCCGCATGTCTGGCCGCGGCACCGCTCATATCTCTGGCCAGCCCCCTGCCTGCTTACCTGACCATGCGCCTGCTGCAGCTTCTGTCTCCCGGCGCGTGCGGCCCCACTCTCTAGGGCACACGCGCCGGCTCTGTTGAATTTAAAGGGCGAGCGCACCGGTAATTGGGTATTGCCGGTCGCTGCCCCTATTTTAGCCTGGCCTTTCCTGTTCCGCTTGCCGGATCTTTGGTGCCATTTAGCCTACTGAGAAAGCATTCCTAGTCTACTGATTTACCGTGTACAGTACCTTCTTGCCTACGTTCCTTGACCACAAATCTTGACGCCTGTCCTGAACTACCGCTTGTCTCCAACTACGAGCCTGCCTTACGATTCTGTACCATGCCACACCTCGGCTGCTACCGCAAGCAAGTCATGTCAGGGGTAGCGACCTGGTAGACTCCCGCCGCAGAAAGTCCATCCCGCTTTGCGGCGGGCTCTGGTGAACACTGGGACCTACTTAGATCCCGCTCCCTGGAGTGGCTAACACCATCGCTTGCGATGGTCCAGAGGATCCACTGCTCCGAACCATGACAATAACATTTATCATTTCCAAGTCCTATAACTCTTTCAGAAGACCCTAAGAAGGGTATCACACTGTCTCTGATGGGCTCGTACACAGTGCCTTGTGATGCACTTTTTTACCCCCCTAAAAGCATATAGAAGGTAATGTCTATCATATCACATACCCACCAGCCTTTTACCTTGCCCAACTTCATCACAATGCACAAGAGTACCATTTGCAACTTCTCCAAACCTTCCAGAAACTGAGTGAGCCCATTTCCTCTGCCACCACATCTACTCAGTCGGAACCTATTGTTGCATACTAAACACCACTCTGCTTAGTAGATCAAATGCTAAAAACCTTTTGTACTTTTAACACTTACTATTACATAACGCTGTAGCCACGAGGAAAACATGTTCTGCTATAAAGAGACAGAGCAGAAACTGGTCCCTCAACATCCAATATTAACTGGTTCTGGGACAATCACTGTATGATGAAATCATCACAAGTTGAAACCATAACTCTATGGAACACTAGCAATCTGTTCTTAAGCCCAAAAATGTCACCAAACATAATGTAAAATAAATATTAAAGGGATTCTGCCAGGAGAAATAATAGACATGGATTTATAGTAAGTGCATAAATTAACAATTTTACAAAAATAAGTTATTCAAAATGATCTAACATATGTCTACACTCCCCTCGCTTCATTATCTGTTTGTACTGCTCATTGTTAGGGGTTTCGCACTTGCACTGATGGTATGAGAGTGTTTGATGACCGGGCTGTCCAGACGTGCATTTCCGAACATGCACACTCCCTCCATGCCCGACCATCACATTCTGCTATAGCTTGTAATGAAAGCAGTGCTGTAGGGCATGCGCAACATCTCTACAGCAGGTTCCTATGTGATCCACGTCCCCTCAAATGTATATGTAGTGATTGGTGGACAGTACTTTTTTTCACTGAGGAGACTGACTTGGTTTCTGAAGGCTTGTAGCCAATGTGAGGATGTTGTCTTTGTGGTCTAGTCAAGCACACCTACTATTGTGGTTGGGCTGGAGCGCAAAGGTCCTCACCGGGCAGTCCTGCCTTTGAACGCTCTGGACAGAGGACCCAGGCGTTCAGAGGCAAGATGCACTGAGCCCCCCAGTTTCGCTCCGCCGGGGTGGCAGAAGCACTAGCAGCTGCCCTATGGCATGGGCTCCTAAAGACCTGGGCCCAGTGGCAGCTGCTATGTCTGCTACCTCGGTAGTTATGTCAGGTGTAGGAATTTATTGAGAATTTATTGAAAACATTAAACTCTGTTGGTACCTTTTATATCCATTGATTACATCTAGAAACTGCATAAGCCATTATCTATTTCTATTACCCTTGACCAGTTAATTCAGATATTAAACGCTTGGAATGCACAGCTTTTGCAGAATGTATTTGTTCTGAAAGATGCTGAAAATAATGTATGATCACTATATTTACTATTTTGCCATAGGCAAACTTAAACTCTATCAGTTTTCTATCTGTTAAACACTAAAACGTAACTTTTATTATATATAACTCTTAACCTCCACACACACTATTTAAAAACCTGATTTCTAACCTCAACATTTAACACTTTTTGCTTCTGAAGCACCACCTATTATTAGGAGAGCCTAATATCTATAGCAAATTACTAGCTCCAGTAAGGGATCCCAAGCCTACTACTTGGGCAATCGTCCCTAATCTCATGGACACAGAACAAATAAGGCCCCCTTGTGACACCCCTGCAGCAGCTGACACTTGTAGATAGAGGTGAGAAATCACAATTTAAAACGGCATATCTGACCTCCCCGACATGTTTTGCCAGCTAACCTGGCTTCATCAGGGTTTAGAGGTCCGATCACATGTGGTCTAAGCTCACTTCCTTTTATATCATGTTAAATACACACCCCATTCAGGTGCTCACCAATTAGCCATCAGAGAATCCACATAAAGCACACTCCCCCTTCCGCTCTCCTGCACGCACACTCATAACATGTGCTGCTAAAGCTGCCGCCATGCTCCCATAGACATCAAACCTCAGCCAAGTTCGCCATCTCCATAACAGGCTTACGCCCCATCTTACCGTACTGCCCGCGCCAAGCGCACTGCACCAACAGACACCTCAGCCCTGACTGTGGTGGGCTATCGTCTCATTTCTCTCATATTATTGCAACTGCGTGGCTCACCTAGAACGAACTAAGCAGAATAGTTGTTACATTCCACAGCACACTACCAGCTTTATCAACTCCCATAAGCCCCTTCCCTTCCATGTCTAATATGAATCCTCCTGAATCTATGAATCTGTTCTGCTGTGGGTCATAGATTTAGCGATTTCTAGGCACACTTCAGGCTAAGGTAGACCACTTTTAAAGTGCTCTACCTGTTCCAGCAGTAATGCGCCTGGATTTGCCGTACTAAAGCTATAAATGTGTAGTTTTGTATGGTTGTAGTGCGACACGCCTCCAGCATGCCCTCAGATCTCAGACACATTACAAAGTGCCTTGAGCGCTCTGTAATGCGTCTGATATTGGAAAGCGCCTGATTAAAAATTTAGCGAATGGGGCTGCACTAGTTTTCAGACTGAAAAGATGCCTGACGTTTGGTGCAGCCCCGTACGTACATGTCGCCCTATGTTTCTTAGAGTTTGTAGAGCGCTGATGATATTTTATTGTGTTTGCATTGCTTTGTTGCCATGTCAGCGTGCACCTACACATATATCTTTAGGATTTTTTTTTCTATGCGCGGATCAGTTGTTATTTTGGATTTTTTATTTTTACGATATGAATTGGTTCTGGGACAACCATTTTATGTTAAAACCATAACTCTGTGAAAAACTGGTAATAAGTTCTGAGAACATAAATTGTCACCTAGCATAATGTGAAATGAAGATAACCAAAAACTAAGCTTATAACTAGCACAGATAAAGCATGTTCTTTCATAGAAAAGTCAGAAAGTACTGCTGGGAGCTGGAACTCACAACTACTGGGTCATGTTATTATATACAATGGACCAGTAAAAAAGAATATGGAGTCCTCACCTGGTGCCCAACACGGCCCTTTATTCTGGCACATGTATAAAGCAGTAATGGTGTATCAAGCAAGACCTCACACAGCCTATAGACCACTGTGGTGCCATAACTAGACGAAATCTAATCTTGTAAACCTTTCATGGGATGAAAAACAAGATGGAACTGTTTGAAACTTGTATGCATATCTACGTTTCAATCATTATCTAGCAAGCTAAGTATCTTACATAACATTAGAAGACAACATCTTGATGTCAAAGAACCTTCTTGTCTGATCATTGACATTGATGTATTTTGTGTGCAAGCATGATATTATCTATGGCATTATTACCAATGAGCTGGGTCTCCTAGCTGATCAGCACAAAGAAGCCCACAGAGGAGCATGTTCACCATCTGTACAGCACACTGCAGGGTCAGGGTTATCTGCTTGTGTTAAGCAGTTATCTCTATAAAGCTTATAACTTGACATTCAATCACTGATTACATGGCAATGCTGAAATACAAGCCTAGAAAAACAATACTCCTTGAGATGCTTTGTAGACCTCTAAATCAACTTCTCTATCAGCTCTTCATGACTTGCAGGAAGTAAAACTTAAATATATTGAAAGTAGAGGATTAGCTAAATCCTCTGTGAGACTGTTTTCAGTTATAAAATAGTTTCAAGATGATCATGGGAAAGCACTGAGTCACATTTACAATAAATCTGAATATACAGTCAGAAATCATATAGGGCTATGTTACAGATAGAAATATTTTTCAAAATGCGGATGACCTAATAAGCATTCTTATGGCAGAAAGCGAGAAGGATTTGCGATAGATAAATAGATAGATACCCAGATAGATAGCAGATAAGAGGTAGATAGCAATAATTTGTAAAATAAATTATTGTAGCACTCAAAATAACTGAAAAATGGGCGCCAGAATACACAGCCAAAAAAGTAACAGCACTCCTCCAGAAAAGTAAATAAATTGTGCTTACCCATAGCTCTGTAATGCTTAACCATAATGTCCCAACAGAGGGTCACATATGAAGAGGGGAGGGTTATAGACCCAATACCAATATCAAATAATTACGTGGTTGACAATTATGTGAATAAATTCCAACGTGCTTTCACTTTAGTAAACAATGTGATAGAAATCCAATTCATACATAATAGTTAGATGTAAAAAAAATATTCCAGTGTAAAAAATGTTAATACTTACAGGGATTCCTTACACTTCCAGCAATTACAATGATTAGTGTTATATAAAAAGATAAATGAACAAATGAATGAAGAGAGAGAGACCACTCACCAAGAGATATCTCAAACCCCTATAAACCACTTTGGTTCAAACAGCTTATGTACAGAGTGAATGTACAAAACACCACGCTGCTGCTCACAATGAACTACCGTACGTATTAAAGTCACATATTGTACATGTGCAATGTAGTAGTAAGGGAACAGAGACTAAAAACCAATACAAAAATGTCCATTTTCATGAAGAACACATAATGCGCAATGGCTGTTGGTTGACCAATAGATGAGATCTTCTTTGATATTTGAATGTAGGTACAGTATAGAGACAGCACTTTATATTTATTGCTTAGGTCTTTGCCTCCCCTCAGTGCAACTGTTATACCCAATAATATACCTTTTATATAGAAGGCCTCCATGATCACGTCACTGGATTAGCACTAGGGATCAGGATATGATTTAAACATAAAAGCTACAGTTACTGGACCAGTAAAAATTATAAATGACATCAATAAATGATAATATTTCCTATAAACTTTGAGATAACAGCTAAACACATCAGTCTCCTTCAGGCACCCAATACTGGATGATGAACCAAACACCCAGAGTCTATCTACAATTATATATTAAATTGTAAAACTATCACTGAAAGAGACGATTATGTACTAAACAGTAAGTGAACTGTTAAAGGGGTTTTGCCACAAAGTAAAGTTGACGTGGGAGGTTTGCAAATTAAATAATAAACATTTTCAACATTCAGTATTAAAAATTTTGCACCATTTTTGTTTTAGCTGCTCGTTTAGTGCTCCATAGTGCACAGCTCATCTATAGGGGATACAACCAGGGCTGAGAGCTCCTCAGTCCTGGCTAGACATGCTCAGACATCACCTCTCCTCTTAGGCAGCTACTGAGTGTTCAACCTCAGGTGCTGTCATTCTACTCCTGTACTCCAAAGTAATTAGTCAAACAGTGCAAATAACTATAATAAAGAAACCTCAATGAGGTATGTGCATTGATAAAGAGAAAAAAATCCACAGGTTTGGTTTCTGCAGGGATTTGAACCTAGGACCCTTGTGTTGTGAGGCAAAAACCTTACCTCTAAGCTACTCACAGCTCTATACATAAACAGACCTTTCTTTGACTACAGAGAGGAAAGGACTGGTGATGTCATCCTGCTGGGTCACATGATATGTAATTCAAACAAATCACACAAGCCCCCTTCTGATGCAGGAGGTATGAAATTTGAAAGTTTGGAAAAAAATGGGATTGGCAGTGGCATCTAAGAAGTTAAAAAGATGGGATCAAAGTTATCTCTGTCCCCAATTATTTCAGACAGGTGTCAACTGCAAAACAAAGCCAGCACCCACTGTGTATGGGGCAGTTCCAGCTCCCGAGACTTTTCCATATAAGCTGTCCAACATGACTTAATACCTGTATGTCAAATGTTGGGATGTAGTTAAAGAGGACCCATCACCTACCCAGACATGTCTGATTTAATGAATATTTATATTCTCCATAACATTACAATTCTGGAGCAGATTTTCTTAGAACTATCTGTTTGTATTGTTCCTCTGTTACCGTCTGTCTACATGACAAACATTTACAGTCGTATTTTTATGCAAATTCAGGTTTTAAAAAACATGAAATCCAATTGTAAAGCATCTCCATAGACCTCAATTGAAAATCGGAGTTGTAGTCCACACAAATCGGATTTCAAGATTTTAGGTAAAAAAATGTGTCCCAAACATTTCTTTGTCCGATCCACTTCCAAAACCCCAATAGAGGATAATGAGACTTAGATATATATTATTGCGATGAAAAAAAAATATATATATATACTTGGTCCCTACGTAGTCTGACACTGTCCAATCAGTGCTGACCATATGAGGTTGTGTAGAGACATATACAAGGTAAATAGCAACACCAAGTGGTCTATTCATTCAGGAATATTCCCAAAAGAAATAAAAGAGGAATTACAACACAGTTTTAAGAAAATGTGCTCCAGAATTGTTATGCTTTGGAAGATAGGATTACTTACTAGAACAGACATGTCAGGAAAGTTGACAGATCTTCTTTTAAGAGTAAAAGTAAATTATTCCAAAAATGTGGGATTTTTTTCACAATGTGTATACATTATTATCTAATATCTCTAGATTTAAATCTTTTTTTTATAAAAAAAAATAATAAAACATAAAGCTACATCATAAAAAAGGGCACCAGAATCCCTTTGTATAAAATGCTTAATAAAAAAGGGTCTGGTCATTAACGGGTTAATGTGTCCTATGACACAGTAGATTTTCTTATTTTGAAGCTTTTATTTGGCAGACAGACTGACAGAGGACATGACTTAGTCTAGGAGATATAGCAGAACATGGACTCTTGTGTACATTTTCTGGGCAATGTGCAGAATATGAGTAAGTGTCTGACAATTCTAAAAAGAAGTCAACACATCCAATATACGATAAGCAATTAAAATAACTTGGAGCCGTGCTGTGTGGACATCACATGTAGGTCTCAGGAGGACTGATTATGCACAATCCAGTTAAGGAGTTTACATAAGCATAGATTAAAAGATTGCTTCCTGATTTGGTAAAAGCATCTAGATTTTTTTTAATTATTAAGGAGTTTGTATTTTAACACAGTTTTAAGTACAAAACAAATTCATATTGTATTGTAAGTAAGAGTATCTACAATTCCAAAAAGTTGGGACGCTGTGTAAAAAAGAAAACAAGAATTGAATGTGATGCTTATATTGCATTGTGTTACTTTTAAGAATTCTAAGATCCTTTGAAGGTCTATGTCTTTTGTGTATAAAAAGTCTGTAAATTTTCAGTTCTTGTATAACATTATGTCTGAAGAAGGGAGCTAGTACTCTCGAATGCTCACCATCAAATATACCCAGTTAGCCTCTAAAAGGTTTCGCCTGATTTCTTCACTCTTCTACTATGATCTCCTTTAGTCATATTGTATTCACAATGGAATATAGAATGTATATTAGATGCTGAAAGTTAAATATTTTTTTTCGTTTGGAAAAAAATTAACTAATTTAGAAGCGAGCAACATACCTCAAAGAAGTTTGGACAGGGTTTAAAAAAGGCTGGAAAAGTAAGCGAAAAAACAGCGGGTGAATTTTCAACTTAGTTCCATGACTGTGTATTAAAAGAGCATGTTAAAGAGGCAAATTATCTCAGGAGCAGAGATTGTCAGAGAAACAGCAATCTGTGAAAAACTGCATCTAGAAATTGAGAAACAATTTTTTAAAAAATTGGGGAGATGTATAAACCGGGCTGCAACAGTTATCTGGCATCAAGTCCAACAAAAAAGTTGTTGCTGGCCCTGTGCAACATATGCATGAAAGGTCATGTGGGAAAAATGGCCGCAAGTCAGTCATCCGCGACAATTATGTCTGCGCCAATTCTTAGGGGGCAGGTCATACCACATGCATAAGATTAGACACTTTAATGAAGGTGTCGCAAAAATAGTGCACTAATCCATGCCATTCTCAAAGTGCTGAGGCTGAGAAAAATTTTGGCACATATCTTGACACATTTATGAAGTGCTTTGAGATACTTTCATACATACTGACGAATGCAACATTTCTATAACAAGATGTATGATTGTCTAGTCTGAGACAGTTTTTATACATGTGCCCCAATGTTCCTCAATATAAGATAAATCAGTTTTGTTTTTAAAAACTGAGCCAACTCCATAAATGCATATGACCACCTGAACAGCTTTTTAACGCTTGTATGTAGATAAAATGTTAACAAAAATTAACTATTTAAAATGCAGGACATTAGTTATCTGTCATGGAGACACCTGACAAACTTGTTAAGAAACACTTGTCAGATATCTCCATGACACTTAGCTGTAATGCATCTGGGACAAGTAATGTCTCCACACATCAGGTTGCTGCACAGTGCCTGGTATAAAGTCTACACTTTCCAGAATGCAAATAACCACAACAAGGTCTGTGCAGACAATAAGTAGTTCAGTGCCAAAGAGCCATAGGAGTCTAAATTAAGTCTCTCTTGGCCTAAGCAAATAAAAGGGATTGTCTCACTACATTGATTCATTTTACCTCAGTCCTGTTTCCTTGGTTTCATTTTGAATTCAGGGGCATGTTTACTGGCTTCCACTAGGCTGTAGTAGAAGCCAGGTCTATAGCTAGAGCATTATTATATGATAAGAGCTGCCTTCAGTATCTTGAAATATCTTTAAATGTATGCCTCATATCCGGGGTTCCTCTTTATATACCCCTCTTACGTTATCTTCGACAATATGCAACAATATGCAAAACAGAGGCAACTATAGTAATTTATAAACTCTTTATGTTATCCAAAATCTTTACATAGAAAATTTCATATAGTACAAAAAATAGTTAAAACTCGAAGTACTTAGCATATAAAGTCCGTTCTTTGACATAAACCACTCCTCGGGGAGTACTCAGGAACGGCTGGTCGGACTCATAACAGAGCTGCTTTACATTTACCCAGCTAGAGCAACCAGTCCTGGCAGCCTATCAGGAGAGATCAAACAGGTCTGTAGCTGTAGCGACCCAAGAAGCTGATGCAGCCCATACAAGAGGGAATATCTAGGATACTGTTAATGAACATATATTGCAAAGTGACTTGTTTTTGCAAGATCTTTAACATAAAAGCAATCCTTGTAGTGAGACAACCCCTTTAAGTCTCTCTTGGCCTGTGTTTTCTGTAATTCAATTTGTATATGTTTTATGTGCTACAAACAAAAGGAGCAGACCATGCTTTTGTATCCGGCACATAAAATATATATCTTTGTAGCCCTCATTCCACCTTCCCTCTCCATAGGCGTCTATGGGCAGCATATAAACTAATCCTTTAGTCTGATTACAGTCCCTCCTGTAAACACCAGAGGGATTTCAGAGGTGTTTTAAAATGAATGAGTTTAGGAAGAAGGTGGGAGTAGATGGGAGCAGTGTGATGAGGGAAGAAGGAGGCATTTTACTCTCATAAGTATATATTAAAAAAATACTTATATTCACTGCTAATCTATATGAAGTTTTTTTAAAAGGAAATGTCTTCTTAAAGGGGTTTTGCCACAAAGTTACTTCCTTACCTGTTATCTGCTCAGGACAGAAAATAAACAAATCACGCTGTGTCATGAACGGCTGCATGGTGAGAGAGAGGGTACACCAAGCAGAGCGAGCAAGCAAGGGAGCGTCTGCAATGATTACTAAGATAATTACATTACAACTAGTGGATTCTCTATACAGCAGAAAGCCTCATACTGTACAATACACATTTCTCCCCAGCCCGTTGCAAGCTACTTCATATTCCCTGTCATCAGATAAGAAGTGCAAACACGCAAGCGCGGCCAGATCAGTTCCTGTCAGTGTCCTGGTCCTATCTAATGTAAACTTTTAAGTAACTGAGGGCATGTAAAGAAAGCTGTAGCTCTCACAGGCTTCACTTTTTGTAATCACATGTATTTAGAAAAGTGATTAAATACCCATTTTGGAGGATCCCACATCAACATTACATTGTGGGAAAACTCCTTTAAGTCTTTGTACAAAGTGATACATGTTGTACACTGCAATGTTATGCCATTTCAGGTGCAGAGATAAGAGGTTTCAGAAGAATAATTACAACAGCACAACAATGAATTCTAGAAAAAATAGCCTATCTCAATTCATATTTCAAATCCTGTCAGTCCGCTTGCTAGATAAATCTGGAATTAAATTTATCATGTCTGAAGTAACAATTTTGATTATTGTTTGGAGCTGCTGACATTCTGAAAAATCAATAAATAAATTGGAACAAATGACATGACAAGATGGAGTGACAGCGGATGAATAATGCATAAGCCGGGCTCTGCAGGAAATTCCACAATGATTGGTTCATGTACTGTACTCTCCTCTGGTTTATATCACGTTCTGTATTAATTGTGGATTTTCTCTGCCGCCTAATACAATATACTGTAGAATGAATTGGTGATATTGTCGTGTTGTATTTCTGAGGCTATATCATTAAGGCTAGTTAAGCCTTGGAGGAAGAAATATCTATATTGATGCCACAAATAAAATTCCCAAGAAACCAATGATGGAAGCATGTGTACGATGGGTCAGATATAAAGGTGAACATAGGAAATATAGGACTTTATAGTCAGAAAATGTAGGACGTTCTTGCTCTCTCCCAAAAATACAGACACCTCCTTGATGGAGCCACCTTGTCACGACTGACAAGAAATGCGAGGAAGATGGTATGAGCCACGCCAGGGAGCTAAGACTAAGGAGCCCCCCGCTTCTTCACGGGTGCCCACTCAGGTCACTACTCTTGACGTGACCACTCACGGTGATGGCACAAAGTGGTTCATAACACAAAGTGGTCAGGCAGAGGCATAGTCAACACTATAAATCATATTGCCAAGCTGCAATAACTCACATTCAAATAATTTTTACTCAGATAGTACAAAACCCATACAGCGTAAAGTATAAAATAATTTTATTAGAATCACAAAAATATACAAATTAAACTCAAAGCCTTATGCTAATAAAATTAAGAGAGAACATTTACTTATTCCTCAAAAAGGACATAAAAATACACAACCAGTCAGATTTATATTTATATTTAATAGGAGATAGTGTGATGCTCAAGAGGTGATGAAAAAACACTGACAAGTGTTACTAATTGATCGCATACTGAATAAATATTTGACAGCCAATCAGTCCATGACATATAGAAGATCTGAAAGCTTAAAGGAGTTGTCTCACTACATTGATTCATCCTGTTTTCTTGGTTTCACTTTGAATTCAGGGGTGTGTTTACTGGCTTCCACTAGGCTGCAGTAGAAGCCAGGTCTGAAACTATAGCAACCAGTGCTGACAGCCTATCAGGATAGACCAAACAGGTCTGTAGCTATAGTGACCTGAGGAGCTGATGCAGCCCATACAAGAGGGGATATCTCAGAACGGGTAGGACACTGTTAATGGACATATATTGAAAAGTGACTTGTTTTTGCAAGATCTTTAACATAAAAAGCAATCCTTGTAGCGAGACAACCCCTTTAAAAGATATGCTAGTCCATAGCTAGTCCATATCAAATGCCTTTGGCTCAAAAGGTTCTAAGGCTGTTTTTTCCCCTGTAAGTCCTGTCTAGCATGTCAAAATTATCGGACTCCTTTACTTCAAGTAATAATTTTAAAATCTTCCAAATCAGGCAACAGATAGGGCGACATGTCCCATTAGTGCTGCACCATTTTTTGGGAATTTTGCGACAAAAACTGTTGAGGCTGTATTTGCTATATAAATGAACTGATGTACACCAAAACTAGGCGCATTATATGCCAGGCATGACACATTTGAATGCATCTAAAGTAGATGCATCAACAATGCTAGCAATGATATGCTATGCACCTACATTTTGCTATGCGCCTATATTAGGCGCATCAATTTTACTATGCAAGGTATAGCAGACGCCAGACTTTTGACAGGTTCATTCCTTCAGGGCCACTATACACTCATTTAATGCACCTTAAAACTGGCCTGGAGGCGCCTCTTTTCTGACATGTCTCTAATAATGTGTAACAGTGAGGGCGTCATTGATTTCTCCAAATGTCCATGCAACTTGATTTATATAGGACTTACCTCCCGCAAGTTAAAAATATGAACCAGAGAACATGTAAACGACATTTTGGAATCTTCGCTTGACGTTTTCAGAGATACAATTAAAGCCAATCCCTAATCACTTCCGAAAATTCCATAATTCTGACGTAACTCTTCTGAAGATAAAAGCAATTGATAAAGTCAACAGACATTTAAGATTAGGTAATTGGAAAAAACCTCAGCCCAATTGGAAACCTAATGGATTATGAGACTTCAGACTTTAAAACCAAAAGGTCACAATGAAGTATTGAACTTTTCTCCCTTTTTATGATTTATTTTGCTTTTTTTACTGTTTTCATTTTTTATAGTATCCAACATTCAGTGCCCATGATCTGGATTGCAAACCTCTCCTAACCTGGATTAACTGGACCGATGGATTGTCATCCACTCTGTCCCTATTGTTTTTTTGGGGCCCTTTGGGCCCATTGAGCGCTTAAAGGATAAAGGGTATATGAGATTTCACATCCAAATTACGGGTGAAAAATAAGAACTTTTATACCCCTTTTAATTTTTAAAAGCTTTTTCGGGTTTATTTTATTATGAAATAAAATGGGTGAATTGATTCTAACGAAGTGGAATTCTTTTGGGAATTTCAGGAAAAGGGTTCTAAACGAAGTCAAAAGTTTGGGGTACTTCGGGAAAAACGAAGTGTGCTTTTGATTGATAAAATGGGGGGCGAGCACATGGCTTTTCAGGGGGCAAAAAAATTCTGGGAGGAAGAAAGGGAAATTAGCCTACAGGGACGTGCAAAAGGTAAAAGGCCAATCAGGGACCGGGGGGGATTCTGTGCCGTCCCCGCACTAATAAACCCCGGGGCGGGGCCCCTGGGAGTATACGCTCTTACTGTATGTTTTGGGAGTTTGGCTCCCACGGCTGCTAATGATATCTTTTACTAAAAAAAACTCATTTTTTTTACAGCGTTTTTTTGGGGGGTGTCACAGCTTGTCTCAGAGACTGCTTCTTTTAAACGTTCAAATTTCTGTTTTTGTGGGGTGTTGGAATGAGTCCAGGTGGCTCCAATGAGCTGAAATAGACTTTTTAAATTTGGCTATCTGTCACAAAAATTTTTGAATTTTCCAAGGGTTATTTTAAGCCTGTTATTTAAGAAAAAAAGGGGTTTTTAAAATCCAAATACCATTTCCTTTTTTGGTTTGGGAAAAAATTCTTTTTGCCCCAAATTTTCACCCGGGGTTTTTTTAAGCGTTTTTTTGGCTTTTGGGGGGGGTGACAAAAAAAAACCGCTTTTTAAAAACCCAAAAAAGCTTTTTTCCTGTACTTTAATTTAACCGAAGGTTAATTAAAAGTTTTTCTCTTGCTTTTGTACCGAAAAAATTTACCCCCATTGTAACACGCTACAAAAAGCGGGTAGTTTTTGGTTGCTAAAATTTTTTTTGCGAAATTTTAAAATTTCCCGGGGGTTTAAATTTAAAAGCGTTTTTCTGCTGTTGTGGTGTAAAAAAAACCCGTTTTGGGTTCCCCGCCAAAAAAAAAATTTTTTCCCTGTGCTTTAATTTCAAAAACCGAAGGTTAATTAAAAGTTCTTCTCTTTGGGGTGTGTCCCCGTAAAATACACGTTTTTGAAAAAGAAAAAAAGGGTTTGGTATTTTTTGGTTGCTCAATTTTTTGTCCCAATTTAATCTGGGGTTTAATTTAAAGCGTTGTTTTTGCTGTTGTGGTCACTAAAAGAAACCTTCTTTTTCCCCGCTAAAGGAGCAATTTTGCCTGTGCTTATTTTCTTTCCCGAAGGTTTTTTTTTAAGCTTTTTGTGCTTTTACATTCAGTAAACTACACAGTTTTTTTAAAAAGGCCAAATAAAAGTAAAAAATTTCCTGGCCTTTTGTGGACCCGAAATTTTTATATAAAAGGGTTATCCAAGTTTCTTAGTGGGTTCATTTGGAGTAAAATTTAAAAGGGTTTGTATTTATATATAAAAGGTATCTTTCAAAACGGGTGTCTGTACATTTTAGAAAACCCCAAAAAAGTTTGTCAGACAAAAGAGGTGGCAGGTCTTCACCTGCGAGTGGGGAGAGGCCCCAAAAAAATTCCAGGCCCAGGTCGCAGCCCAGCAAGGGGGGCGTGGCCCGAGGGGGCAATCGGGGAAGGCCAAACTTTCCCCGTCTTTTAGCGGCCCCCGGGTTTTTGGACCAGGGAAACCCAAAGGGGTTTTTGATTGGTTGACTAGGTCAAACCCATTCCCCCGGTGGGGAAAGTCAGACAAAAAAATTAGTTGGCATGGTCCCGGGGGCAGGTTTAGGGCCCCCACCTGTCCTTAAAAACCCCTCTGTCCCCTCCCCGGGTTCCCCCGGGCAGAGGGTTCTAATATGTGGTCGGGCCTGGCCACTATAAAAGCGAGGTTTTTAAAAATTTTAGGAGGGGCAGTCAGCAGCAAATTTTGGGAGCGAAGAAATGGGGCCCAAAATCCCCCCCTTCTTGCGTAGGGGGCAAAAGGGGATAGATGTGGAAGTGGCAGGAGGTTTTGGTTTTGAGAGGTCAGCCTCGGCCATACCAAGAAAAGGGGGATGGGAAAAAGCGTGCGATGAAACATAAATAGATGGGTGATGTAGCCAAACCCCTCTTGGGGCCGGGTGAAGGAAGGGAAAGGGGTTCATCATCGTAAAGGGGAAGAGGGCGTCAGCTTGCGCGCCAGGCAGCGGGGCAGTAGCCCAAAGGGGTTGTGTGGCCCTGAGTCGCAGGGGAAAACAGCCCTTGTGAGGTCAGGAGCCAAATGGCCCCGGGGGGAAAAAAAAACCCCCTTCGCAGGGCCCAAAAAAGTAGCGGCACAGGGGCTCGGAGGCAGCAGCCCGGGTAGTAAAAAATCTCAGTGCGGAGCCCTTGGGGATTTAAAATCCGGGTATCGGTTTTTGTGGCCCCGTTCTTTGCTTAAGACACCGGAGGAGCCCAATATGGGGATATGTGGGTCTGTAGGCAAAAAAGAGAAGCGTGGCCAGGGAGCAAAAGTTGGCACCTTTGGCCCCGTGTCAACCATGCGCGTCACCATCCGGTGGCCCGGGGGAAACGTGGCCTTTTTTTTTTTTGATGTGGTGGTTTCCCTGCCGCCCCAGCAAAGCAGCGGCCAGTGGACGCATGCCCTTGCAGCCCCGTCAAGGGTCCACCACCTCTGCAGAAGGGGGGCTGTTTCTCTTTGACATCATCTTCCCCGGGCCCGATGCTCCCGCTCCTGTACTCCATGGGGCTAGCAGTCCCTTTAGCGAGGGGGGAAATTTCAAAGAGACAACATTTTTTTCGTCCAAAACCCTCCTAGGTGCAGAAGTGACCCTGCTCCTGTCCCCAAGGGTTTTTGGTACTGCATCCCCCCCTTTCCCAAAAGGTGGATCTGCCCCTTTCAAAAAAACTAAGGCTTGTGCGAGAGGAGATTTCCCAAGCCGTAATTCTTTCCAAAAAAGGCCATCCCCAGCACTTCATAAATATGTAGAACAGAAGGGGGGGCCAGCCCTTTGAGCTTATTTTTGTTCCAAGGTGCACGGGCAGCGTGGATTCTGGAGCTGAACCGGTAGGGCCATTACATGTCCTTTAGGCCCATGGGTGAATGGCTTCCTCCCAGGCACACCAAACTTGGACGGGGGAAACCGCTTTTCCTCCCTTGTAAAACTGGGTCCTGCGCCAATTTCGCCTCCTCCTCCACCCCACCTTTATCTCGCTCCACAAGTACTCTCCATTCCCACATGTGTAGGGACAGCGGTGTCACGCGTTCTACACCTGGCTTCCTCGCGAACAAAGTCAAAAGGGGGGGAAAATGCCCCGCGTCATGCAGCAAAAAATCGATGTGTGGCTTTCCCCACGCCAACTGAAAGGGAACCAGGGTGATGGACAATGGGAGTAACATGGTTTCGGCTGCACCGGGGGGGGTGGCCCATGCCCCCGCATGGCGATGGTTCAATTTGGTTGTAAAAAAGGTTCCTAAAGTTTCCACCGCTCTTCAGAGATTTGAAAATGGCCAGAAAATGTGTTGATTTACCCCTTTTTACAAAGCCAGGAACCCCCTCCTCGAGTTGCAGGGAAAAGGGCCTCCCCCAACACACTTGATATGCGATGTTTCATCCTTTGGGAAATTCCAGCCTGCACTGTTGGACCGACTGATGAACAGAGAAAGGCCTTTAACGATTTTTTGATGATCCAGGAGAAGGAAGACCCCTGGTAATTTATGTCAGCGTGGCGCTCAGCGGGACCTGGTTTTTTGAGGCCATTCGAGGAGGCGCGTTTTTTTGTCAGTCGCCAGGACTACGGGGGAATAATTTTCATTCCACGCTTCAGTCCTGGAACAGATGCGAAAAATCTGTCTGGGAGGGGACATGAGACGTGGGGATACATCTGCGGCCACTGAGTCCCGGGTGGATGAAATGGAGGAGGAGGAATTGGGCAGAAAATTGTTGGTGGGAAAAGAGTGGTTTTCTACCCGGTGACAAAAGAGGAGGAGCAGGAGCAGCGAAAGGAGGGAGATGGGATGGGAAAACGAGGAGATGACCCACAAGCACCTGGCAGTATCGTGGAGATGGAGGCGGGGGGCATTCAGAGTCACTTGTGCAGATGGCCCGAGCATGCTGATTTGCTGGCTAGTGAAGCTGAATAGTAGCATCCCGGGAGAGGGTGACTTTTTGGCTCTACCCCATTGGGGCCTCGCTACCGGTCAAATGGGGGGCCTTTTTCCCCGCTATTTAGAGGGTGGACAAACTCAAATACATAGGGAAAAACTCCCTAGTCAGTTGGCCCCTGCCCATGTCGGTGTCCCTCCCCTTGGGGCAGGTCTGACCCGGGGGGTTTTTCAGCGTTACGTACTCTGCCGGGCTGCGGGGAAGGTGGGGGGGTAGGAGCAGTACCAGCTCCCATCAGCAGCAACCTAAGTCTGGATTTACCGATAGGGAGCTTCCCCACCCGCCTAATGGGAGGGCAGTCGCCGCAGCAGCAGCGGCCTGGAGCGACCCTGAACCAAAAAGGTGGTGGCCCACTTGGACAGCACTTGCCACCCGTTAGAAAACCCCTGGACCTCTGGGCAGCCAAATGGGTGTGTGGCCGCAACTTGCCAGTTTGCAGGGAGAGCTGTCCTGCCGGCCAGTTAGTGTGCATCAGAGCGGGTGTTTAGTGCGGGGGGGCCCTCGTTCCCCAAAGGAAAAAAACCCGTAGTCCCGGGAAATGTGGGGGAAAGCTGCCTTTTTCAAAATGGCAGGCGTGGATCGCCAGGATTTCCACACCCAATGCCTTAGGCTTCAGACTACATCGCCATGATGCCTACCCAAACTGTAGGAAATGGTCTGGGTTAAACTACCTGCCCCAGCCACTATTTGATGCCGCCCCCCGCCCGATGCCAACATGCTGCTGCTGCCGTGACCTCCACCGTGTCTTTTTTTCCACTTGTGGCCTACTCCCCGTTTTTGCCACCTCCGATGTATTGTGCCCCTGTCTGACCTCATGCTGCTGCTGCCGTGCTACTTTGTGTCATTGTCCCACTCTGTGGCATACTCCCTTTTTTTTGCCACCCCAGAATGTCATTGTGCCATTGTTTGACCTCATGTGCTGCTCCCCGGCCCCTACACCTTGCCTTTGTACACTCTGTGGCCTACTCCTCTTTTTGCCACCCCCAGAATGTCATTGTTTCCCACTCTCTGACCTCATGCTGTGTGTGGCTGCTGCCGTGCCCTACACTCTGTCACTGGTTGCAACCCTGGCTTCATTTTTTTTTTTTTTTAGCTTTCGTGGCATGACTTTTCAGGTACATTCCCGTTTCATTTTTTTTGGTCGTTTTGCCCGCTTAAGTCCCCAGGGAATTTTATAGTAAAAAGATTCTAAGGCGGCGGCGTCTCCGGGTGTATACTAAAAACAACATTGTGGGAAGCCCAAACCAAGCCCCTTGCATATTTAGAATGAAAAACATTTACAGCACCCTGCAGGCTTGTGCAGCCTGGAAATAGCTTTTTTTTAAACGCGATTCGTCCCGAAGTATTCGGCCCAAAAACTAATTTTGTGGAAAATTGGCGAAGTCCCCCAAATCGATTTTTGAGAAAATTCCCCCATCTCAAATTATGTCCATTTACTGTATTAAAAATATTTAAGATTTATTTTGTATTGTACTAGCTCTAAAAGACAATTATGTAATTGGCAGTATTAACATTGGTAATTTTCCAGTGTTAACATGTCCGGTTCTTATGATATGGATTTGGCCTTAATTTTTTTTTCACACCTTATTATTTTCAGTCATTCACTATTCCTTTCCGTCACGATTCGCTAGTGGATCCACTGGGCCCCGCAAGTGATGGTGTTAACCACGTCGGGGGGGGGAATTAAGTAGGTCCCGGTATTCACCCGACCGCCCCAAAGCAGGATGGACTTGCTGCGGCGGGAGTCCTACAGGTCACTACCCCCGAAGTGACTTGCTTGCGGTGGCAGGAGGTATAGGTTGGGGACAGAATCGTAGGCAGGCTCGTAGTCGGGAACAGACAATAAGGTCAGGACAGGCGGCAAAAGGGTTGTGGGGCGAGGGGGCGGAGGCAAAGAAGGAAGTAACGGTAATCAGAACGAGACTCAAAATAAGCTTTCTCAGTAGGCGGTAAGGACTAAAAATCCGGAGGGTAATCAGGAAGAGGGGGCTTTAAAAAGGGACAGTGCCCGGCAATAGCAATATTACCGGTGCACGGGCCCCTTTAACTTTTAAAGGGCCGGAACGGTGCGCCCTGGGAGCGGGGGGACGGGCAGGGTCGGGGGGGCGTCGGCGGGGGCCCGGGTGCGCCCGCAACCTGGGATGAGGGTCGCAGGGGCATCCGTGACAACACTTTTTAAGCTTTTTTTTCCACTTAGTCTGTTTTATTTATTTATTATCACTTCATTTAAGTTCACTCTTAATCTTTCACATATAGGGGTTCCCCGGGCTTTTCTGTGACGTTCCCAGAATATGCGCGCCTATTTGGCTGCAGTACGGCTGGAATCCGTAGCCTTAAGGGGAATCCATAATTCTCATAGAGAATATGGTTTTCTGTCTTTCTCCCCGCTCGCACAATACGCGGAGGGGGGAAAAAAGTCATGACATTTTTACGGCGTGTCGCCCGTGAATAATGAATGTTATGGGGCCCGGCGAGCTCCCGGCCCCCGGGCCTCTCTCCCCCCCCCCCGCTGAGGCTGCCAGGTAATTGGGGGCGAAATCCGTCCGAAATTCTCGGCAATAAGCCGTGTGAACATTGCCATACAGCTGATATTTTTCAACGTCTTTAATATTGTATTGTAATATTTGTATTCATATTCACTCTTTTTCCCACATAATCTCATCCACACTTTTGATATTGCTTGTACACCTCACTTTACTTTGGTAGTAACAAGATCATTCACTTTGCTTTTTTTCAGCATTTCTGGAACCCAGTAGGGTCCTATAAAAAGGGAATTTGGTGTTAAAGGGTTGGTTCTTGTTCCCGTGGACCGCTGGTTCCTCCCCCTTTAAAGCGTCGGGGGGGACATCCATTGTTTTGTGGTTTATGATTTTGTTGTGTATCCACCGTGCGCAGGTGGCGGCTTTGGCTCCTCTGTGGTACATCAGGAGGGGAGTTGACATCACACTTAACGTACGAGGCTAGCAGGCTGTAGTCATTAATCTTATATTCTATTGGCATATAAATAGGTATTGCTGTTTCCCTGCCTATTCACGTGTTTCAAGTGGTTGTGAGCACACTTGTATCTATCGCTAGAGGACAAGCTACCTACGGCCATTTTTGTTTAGACTATTCATTTAAATGGCCATTTTTCTCTATTATCACTCACACATAGTGATTAGGAACAAGGGACATACACTATTGTTAGGGCGGATATCATCGGCCACTTTTGTGGAGACTTAGGGGGGGTGATAAAAGGGGTGTGCCAGATATCTGGGTCTTTTCAGCCCGATACCAGCGCGCCCGTTCAGCATTTTTAAATGCCCTGCAGCAATTTTTCGAGCTTTAAATTGACCTGCGGACTTTGTAAGGGCCCCCCTATTTTTGGGGTTTTGTGTGGGGGGGGGGAGCGCACTAAAACCCGTACAAAGTATAGATTTATAGTTCGTAGGCTTTCCCGGGCAAAATACTGTTTGGAACAGGTGAGCATTTCAAAGGGGTTTTTACTGAGCCAGAAAGTTGTACTAGTGCTGAATGCACTGTTTAGACCTGCAGTAGAGGGGGTTTTTCATAAATCAGGGATTCTATGCTTTATTATGTGCATGTTTTTTTGGGGTTTTTTAAATGCAAAATTTCATAATTGTCTCCCTTTATGTTCATTGGTCTCAAGTTATCACAAAGGTGTGTTATCTTGAAACCCATATAAAAAACGATCGGGCCCTGCTAACCTAAAGGGTCCTCAAAAGAAGCTAACGCAAAATGTGCATTGAGACTTTTCCCCCGGGGGGTTTTAAAAACAGGGACTAAGGGGTAAAGGCGATCCATATAAAAAAATTTGGTAGTTACATTCTTGTTGACTCTTTTTACTTAGGGCTTGGTACATTTCCTCTTGATAGTTGTAAAACATCTTATATTTTGATAATAAATTATGTATATGATTTAATTATTTGTGAGCGTATGCACTCGCTCTTTATCTCTATACACTTGAGGGACTAAATATCATTAGCTGAGTTTATTGGTGTGGAACCCCTTTTTTTCGGGGACAAACTATTGTTTTAAATTGTTTTGACTCCCATTATATTTTTACCCCCTTTCCCTCTAAAGGGTTAATTTTGGCGCTTGTTTCTATTTGTATATTTATTGTGATTCTAATAAAAATTATTTTTAGACTTTATGCTGGTATGGGTAGTTGTACTATTGGAGTAAAAATTATTTGAATGTGGGTTATGCCAGCTTGGCAATACGATTTATAGTGTTAACTATGCCTCTGCCTGACCAACTTTGTGCTACGTGCCCTGTTCATCACCGCCAGTGGTCATAGTCAAGCATAATCAAGTTCAGGCAATAAGGTCAAGGCAGACGGCAGGCAAACGAGGTCAATGTCCAGGTAATGGGTCAGAACACAAAAGAACCACTAAACTCTCTCAATATAACAATATAACAAACTGACAACTTGAAGGGAGACCTGGGGAAAGTGAATTGCTAAAATTCTATGCCCAGTGGTTACCAAATCAGGGGTGGTTGGCCCTTTGAATTCAAAGGGGCTGGGGGGCCCCCACGCCGGGAGGATGGAGTGGAGCAGGGGCGGGGAGAGGCAAGTAGCAGCGGCCCTAGGGCAGGCAAACACGAGTGCTACTGTGGTCCATAGCGGGAACTATACGGCACATTTCATGACACACCTGGTACCACCATGTAGGGGATCAGACAACTTTAACCCCTTAACGACACAGGACATAAACTTGCGTCCCAGTGTTGGTAAGGGGCTAATTGGAGCTGACACCCGCCGGTAACAGCACAGAATGGACCAGCTCCATTCTGTGCTGTATAACCCTCTGCAGTGCACTGTTCCTCACTCCAATCGAAGCACCGGCAGTGAGATTGCGCCGCCCTGATCGCTTTACATGGTGGCTGAAGGCCTTTTGAAGGCTTACATCCCTGCCATGTTTTTCATTTTACTACTTCCTGTGATCATTTTAGGGATTTTAAAAAAAATTAAAAGAAAAAAATAATAAAATAAAGTTTCTTACATATAAGGTCCGAAACAGCTGTTGGGAAAATGGGGAAATCCTTTTTTATGTTTATGACAGGAGCTTCTTTGGGATCCCATGTTCTTTTAACAAATTTTCCGAAAAAAAAAATTAGCCCCCCCTGCATTGTACTGTTTAAAGGTTTGGGCCCAGACTGCCAGCACGCAAAAATGTTTTACAAGTAAAATGTCCATGATAATTGCATACCTCACAACTTTTTGAGATAACAAAGAGGGAAAAA